>JAXCGZ010017741.1:0-42654 GCA_037179515.1 Halocaridina rubra | reverse complement strand
TACGAATAATAAAACAGCAAAAAATAGTAAAAAACATAAATTTAGATATATGTACTGTACAGAATAACTCACAGTATTGCATCATGCGAAATAGTGTCCGATAGCGTACAATGTATTGGGGTCGCAGCTACGTGAGCTAGCATATATATTTATATTTCCAGTAGTTTCATGATTTTATTGATAAAAAAAAAGTATTTCTTAGCCAAAGAATAATAAAACAGTAAAAAATAGTAAAAAACATAAATACTAACAGTATTGCAACATGTAAAATACGATACCGGTATCAGCGTTTCGGACAAAGGCTTGCACCTACGTGAGATAGTGTCCGATAGCGTACAATGCATTGGGGTCGCACCTACGTGAGCTAGCATATATATTAAAATTTCCAGTAGTTTCATGATTTTATTGATAAAAAAAACGTATTTCTTACCCTAAGAATAATAAAACAGTAAAATATAGTAAAAAACATAAATACTAACAGTATTGCAACATGTAAAATACGATACCGCTATCAGCGTTTCTTACAAAGGCTTCCACTATCTTCCATTGTCTCACCTCACTTGTTCAGTCTAACTCACGTGTGCGTCGTTCACGTTGTGCTTATTAATACGTTTTGCTTGTGATTTTTTTATTCGCATATTTTAACCTTTGCAATGCCTCCAAAGTATCTTTCATCTTCTAAGGCTTCTTGTAGTGAGCCTAAGTGGCAAAGGAAAATGTTAACCATAACAGATAAGGTAAGTTTACCTATCACGTACATATAAATTTACGTTGCATGCTGTTATTTATAAAGTAAAGGATGGTTTTTTAACAGTGCAGGGAGGGTTTATACAGTAAACGTAAAAATAATTGTAAAATACCTATGTACATAAGTATGTCATATAAATTTACGCTTGCATGCTGTTATTTAAGAAGTAAAGGGTGATTTGTTAACAGTACAGGGACGGTTTATACAGTTTATACGGTGTAAACATAAAAATAAATTAAAATATCTATGTATATATAGGCTGATACTACTCCGCGATTTTCGTGTCTCGCTCCGGGTCCTGGAACCGAACCTTCACGATAATTGAAGGAACACTGTACAGTATATATATATAATGATCATGATGATTTTTTCTAATCGTAATCCTCTTTGTACTCGTGGAAGAAGTGAAAAAAAAAAAAAAATTTGTTTTTTGTTTTTAAGGTGTTCTTACTTCGCGAAAATTCTCCTATCACGACGGGTCCCAGAACCTAACCCTCGCGATAAATGAGGGATCAATGTATACTTTATATATATATATATATATATATATATATATACATATATATATATATATATATATATATATATATATATATATATATATATATATATATATATATATATATATATATATATATATACTTTATATATATACAGTGATCCCCCTATTATCGCGGGGGTTCGGTTCCGGGACCCGGCGCGAAACAGGAAAACCGCAGAGTAGGATCAGCCTATATGTACATAGATATTTTAATTTATTTTTACGTTTACACCGTATAAACTGCATAAACCCTCCCTGTACTGTTAACAAACCACCCTTCACTTCATAAATAACATCATGCAAGAGTAAATTCATATGCCATACTCATGTACATAAGCATTTTACAATTATTTTTACGTTTACTGTATAAACCTTCCCTGCACTGTTCAAAAACCACCCTTTACTTTATAAATAACAGCATGCAACGTAAATTTATATGTACGTGATAAGTAAACTTACCTTATCTGTTATGGTTAAGACTGTCCTTTGCCGCTTAGGCTCACTACAAGAAGCCTTAGAAGATGAAGGATGCTTGGGAGGCATTGCAAAGGTTAAAATATGCGAGTAAAAAAATCACAAGCAAATCGTATTAATAAGCACAACGTGAACGGCGCACACGAGTGAGGCGAGACAATGGAAGATAGTGGAAGCCTTTGTCCGAAACGCTGATAGCGGTATCGTATTTTACATGTTGCAATACTGTTAGTATTTATGTTTTTTTACTATTTTTTACTGTTTTATTATTCTTAGGCTAAGAAATAAGTTTTTTTTATCAATAAAATCATGAAACTACTGGAAATATAAATATATATGCTAGCTCACGTAGCTGCGACCCCAATACATTGTACGCTATCGGACACAAGCAAAACGTTTAATAAGCACAACGTGAATGGCGCACACGTGAGTTAGACTGAATGAGCCTTTGTCAGAAACGCTGATAGCAGTATCGTATTTTACATGTTGCAATACTGATAGTATTTATGTTTTTTACTATTTTTTACTGTTTTATTATTCTTAGGCTAAGAAATACATTTATTTATCAATAAAATCATGAAACTACTGGAAATATAAATATACAGTAACCCCCTCCTTATCGCGGTAGTTCAGCTCCGGGACCCGGCACGAGACAGGAAAACCGCGAAGTAGGAACACCTTAAAAAAAATAAAAAAAAATATGTTTTTTTTTTAAAGAAGATTATGACACCAGGACAGGCCAAAAATGATAAAATAAAACGGCCTTTATCAGGCTGTAAAGAGAAACAGAGATGGAGAGTGTAATGACCTGTCAGATGTGAAGGGATTATAAAAGATGTGTAATGAATATCCAGCTCTCTGCTGGGTTTACTATACCTCTGCATTACTTTCATGATGTCTATTCTAAAAATTCTCCTTAGATCTTATTATTATTATTATTATTATTATTATTATTATTATTATTATTATTATTATTATTGGCAACAATAATTTTCCTTTGATGATGATAGGGGAGATTATTATTATTATTATTATTATTATTATTATTATTATTATTATTTAAATTATCATCATTATTATTACGAATTCGTAATTAAACCATTATTTTTACTATAAATAATGTAGTTTTGGTTGAATGAACAAGAGTTACTTAAAGATTCTCTCTCTCTCTCTCTCTCTCTCTCTCTCTCTCTCTCTCCAACATTTTATTCTACCCAACCTCCCACACACTCTTTGTCCCAGCCAACTAGGGAGGGGCATTTTACACAGTTATTAAAAGTAAATAAACCAACAGATGTACAAACAATGATGAGCCCTTAATAAAAATAATGATGATGATGATGATAATCTCCACAATCATCATCAAAGGAAAATTATTGTTGCCAATGATAATAATAATAATAATAATAAGATCTAAGCAGAATTATTGGAATAGACATCATAAAAGTAATGCAGAGGTATATTAAAACCCAGCAGAGATCTGGATATTCATTACACATCTTTTATAATCCCTTCACATCTGACAGGTCAGTACACTCTCCATCTCTGTTTCTCTTTACAACCTGATAAAGTCTGTTTTATTTTATCATTTTTTGGCCCATCCTGGTATCACAATAATATTTTAATTTTTTCCCCCACTGAAAAAAGAAATCCGCGATACAGTGAAAACACGATACAGCGGGGGATCAATGTATATGCTAGCTCACGTAGCTGCGACCCCAATACATTGTACGATATCGGACACTATTCGCATGATGCAATACTGTGAGTTATACTGTAGATACGTATATCTAAATTTTTGTTTTTTACTATTTTTTACTGTTTTATTATTCGTAGGTAAGGAAATAAGTTTTTTTTTATCAATTAGATAATGAAATACGTTTTTTTCAATAAAAAATGAAAATACTGAAAATTTTTATTTTTTAATATTTTAATATTTTTGCATATACCCAAAAAATAAAATAATAATTTGCCAAAAATAAAAACCGTGGTACAGTGAAAACGCGAACCAAGAAACGCGATCCAGAGGGGGATCACTGTGTTTATATATATATATATATATATATATATATATATATATATATATATATATATATATATATATATATATATATATATATATATATATATATATATATATATATATATATATATATATATATATATATATATATATATATATATATATATAAAATCTATTTTTTTTTTTTTTTTGAGTGTGACACCGGGACAGGCAAAAACTACCCTCATCAATAAAGGCCAGGGCACGAGAAAACACCAAGACGAAGGAAAAGAAAAAGGTTGATGACAAACAACTGAGTTACGAACATTCTCAGATACAAACAAAAACCTACCCTTGTATTAATGAATGTATTACTATGCTGTACTGTATTATTAGATTATTACTGTTGTATTAAAATTCATTATTTACTCTATGTAGTTAATGTAGTAGTTAAGTATCTTTAGCCTAAGTACTGTGCAGTTCTGCATATGTATGTGCTATACAGTATTTTTCTTTTACCTTAACACAATTTATAAACTGACTTCTGGAACCTAACTCATTCAAAAGTTGGGGAGTGTCTGTATATATATACAAACGCTGCCCTACTTACGGGCAAACAAGTTACGAACATTCCCAGAAAGGAACAAAAAAGGACCAATGATCTACATATGAATTAATGCATGTGTTAGAGTATTGTACTATTACATTATTATTATTATAGCATTAAAATTCATGAATACTATATACTTTAAGTACTGTGTAGTATTTAAGTGTCTTCAGTCCAAGTTCTGTACAGTACTGCATATATATGTACTGTACAATACTTTTCCTTACCTACAAACAACTTACGAACACTTCTACTTATGAACGGACTTCCGGAACCTTAATTGTTCGTAAGCAAGGGAGCGGATAAGAGCTGGTCTCCAACTTACATGCTGAACTAATGATGATCTGACTTTAATAAGGCAATATGGATTGAAAATATTCATAGAGTTTCTAGCAAAAAAAACTATAGTTGAGTAAGTTAGAAATATATAATACAGTATAAAATAATAATAATAATAATAATAATAATAATAATAATGATAATAACAATACAGAAGCTCCTCTACTTACGAACAACTGAGTTACAAACACTCACAAAAACTTACCCATTATCTACCAATGTATTAATGTATGTATTACTGTACTGTGCTGAATTATTTTATTATTATTACCGTATAAAAGCTATGATCATATGCACATAAAAAGACTACAAGAAAGAGGAGTGAGATGTGCCAAGACTACAAATAAATGATACAGAATGTTAAAAATGACATCATACTTAAAATTATATTTACAGATGCGCTGACGAGCTGGGGTCACATACAATACAAAGAAGCAGAAGAAAGAATTGATGAGATAGTTTATAAGCTTGAAGTATTTGGAAATAGTAAAAGAAACAAGAAAAGTTTGGAGTCAGTCAATTGGAAGTGTTAAAATATGTGGATATACTTGAAGCACAATAAAGCACACTCAACTCTGCCATAACTTCTTCCAAAACTGGGTACATAAAGGAGGAATATGACAATGGTGGCGAGTTCTAGTTTTCTAGTCACAATAAAAAGAAAATGTCATTTTTAAAGAAAACTATTATTGTCATCAATTAGGACAGGAATAAATATCAGGATGTTTATATCATACTTACAAGAACAACAGCATGATAACATTCTTGCAGCATTCCTAGTGATATATCTTGACCAATAGTAACATTTCCTAAAAATGAGAGTCTGTCTTTAGAAGCAGTTTGACAAAAGGTGTTAATGCAGTTCTTAACTTCTTGATGATCAGGAGCTACACCATATCGCACCAACCCGAATGGAACTGGTAACTTCTCATAAATATCAACCAAAGCAGTATCATGACTCTGAAAATATAAAAAAAAAAACTAAGTCTAACATAAAAAGCTGATAATTCTGACAGTGATAATAATATAATATTCTAATATAATATGGTTATAAAAATATACGAGATATTGAAGACAGAGACACTAATGCACTCAAAAGCAGTAGTCAGAGTACTATATATCTATTCACACACCCCACTTCTCACTTGTGATATGCAGCAAAAAATAAGTGAAATGTACCGTTTACATGCAAGATAAAGAGAAATTTAAAATCTTATGCTTTATTATAAATGAACTCTTAATATATTAATCCTTAAAAGTAACAAAATGTTAGCTATAAGAACTAATTTCATAAAAGGCACTGAGAAGCTTAACTAGGACATTGATCATATTGATATCAGATATATCTTATCCTAATTGGAAAAAATATGTGTCTCTCAACACACCTTAGGGTCACTTTTTTCCTTATAAATGAAAAAATTTCTAGTTGCTGTTGTAAAAACATTTACTTACTGCTCTAGACACAAAAAACAATATTTTATATATATATATATATATATATATATATATATATATATATATATATATATATATATATATATATATATATATATATATATATATATATATATATATATATATATATATATATATATATATATACACCTTGTTCCTTTTTTACGCAATTTTTATATCTGCGAAATTGCAATAAAGCCCTCAAGAAATAATAGTAAAAAAATTCGAATTTCGCGAATAACGCCTGCCAAAAAAATTCGAATTATTTTTTTTTATTTTAGTAAATAAGCGCCCGCGGACACTTTGCCTGCCATGCTGCCATCAGTGTGCCGTTACCCAGTATAGTGAGTGGATATATTTAGTGCTCTGTGTTTGTGTTATGCTTGTATTTTCAGTTCTTTTATATTTTAACGATTATATATTGTACTATCATGGTCAGTAAAATCCTAGGAAAAGACGGTGAAAGTGCTTCTACTCCCAAAAGAGGCAGAAAGGCAATAATTCTTGAAATAAAATTGCAAGATTTGGGATATTATGAGAGTGGTGAGAATAAGGTCCCCATTAATCCGGCGATGCATTTCAGTGAATGTTACCGTTTTTGTTTTCCGTTCTTTCATATTTTAAAGATAATATATTGTACTATCATGGCCACTAAACGCCCAGGAAAAGACTGTATAAGTGCTTCTACTCTCATATAAGGCAGAAAGGCAATAATTCTTGAAATAAAATTGCAAGGGTTGAGCCGTCATGAGAGCGGTGAGAGTATGGTCGCCACTGAACAGGCGTTGCATCTCAGTGAATGTATGTACGTACACACTATCTGTGAAAATGAGGAAAAATAAAAGTGCAAAAACTGGTTTTAGTTTAACTGCGGCTAAGTCTTCATACTCTTGATCAGATATTATGGGGAAAATGGAAAAAATGGTAAGTAAGAAGTTTTCATATTGTCGATAGGCTATTCTGGAGATAATGGGAAAAATGGTAAGTGTACGACACTGCTTCCACAAGTACAAGCTTAGTTTACCTTAGATCCGGACAAAAATTTCCCTAAATTCATACTGAGTACCCTAAACGTAATGAAATTTATCATTACTATAATTATTATTATTATCATCATTATTATGATTATTAATATATACTCAACGTAGATATCACTCATCATCATTCTCTGAAAACCTAAATTAGGGTATTTTATCCACTGTGCGTGGCTATATTTATAACTGTTTGTGTTTTCCGATCTTTTATATTTTAAAGATTAAATATTTTACTATCATGGCCACTAAATGACCAGGAAAAGACTCTTATAAGTGCTTCTACTCCCATATAAGGGAGAAAGGCAATAATTCTTGAAATAAAACTGCAAGGGTTGAGCCGTCATGAGAGTGGTGAGAGTATGGTCGCCATTGAACAGGCGTTGTATCTCAGTGAATGTATGTACGTAAACACTATCCGTGAAAATGAGGAAAAAATAAAAGTGCAAAAACTGGTTTTAGTTTAACTGAGGCTAAGTCTTCATATTCTTGATCGGATATTATGGGGAAAATGGAAAATATGCTAAGTAAGAAGTTTTCATATTGTCGATCGGTTATTCTGGAGAAAATGGGAAAAGTGGTAAGTGTTCGACACTGCTTCCACGAGTACAAGCTTAGTTTACCCTAGATCTGGATAAAAATTTCCCTAAATCCATACTGAGTACCCTAAACGTAAAGAAATTCATCATTATTATAATTATTAATACTATTATTATATACTCAACGTAGCTATCACTCATCATCATTCTATGATTACCCTAAATTAGGGTATTTTATCCACTGTGCGGAGATACATTTATTACTGTTTGTGTTTTCAGCTCTTTTAAATTTTACAGATAACTGTATACCTGTACTATAATATGATGGCTAGTTGCATAATGAAAAAATTTAGTTTTCTAGTCTTGCTTTTGTTAATTGTTTCTTACATTTGGCAGATAGAGGTTCATTCTCCTCTTCTAATACCGCTTATGTCCAGTGCTCACTGCCACCTCACGCATCCCATACCTGTTGGTCACTGTATAACAGAGTGAGTAGAATGTGTGTTATCTTTTTATATAAAGTGAGTAGAATGTAGCAGAAGAGGATGAAATAAAAAGCAGATGGGAAACTTATTTTGAAGGATTACTAAATGCAGCCGTAAAGCTGTCATTGGCTTTGGAGTATGTACACATCATCATCACCTCATTCACGGTAAGCTTACCTATCACGTTCACATAAATTTACGCTTGCATGCTGTTATTAATAAAATAAAGGGTGGCTTGTTAACAATGCAGGGAGGGTTTATACAGTAAATGTAAAAATAAATGTAAAATTCCTATGTATATGTGGTGTTTGTACTTCACGAACAGAACCCCTGCAATAAACGAGGGAGTACTATATATATATATATATATATATATATATATATATATATATATATATATATATATATATATATATATATATATATATATATATATATATATATATATATATTGTACGCTATCGAACACAAACAAAATGTTTAATAAGCACAACGTGAACAGCGCACACGTGAGTTAAACTGAACGAGTCTTTGTCCAAAACGCTGATAGCGGTATCGTATGTTACATGTTGCAATACTGTTAGTATTTATGTTTTTCACTATTTTTTACTGTTTTATTATTCTTAGGCTAATAAATACGTTTTTTTTTATCAATAATATCATGAAACTACTGGAAATATAAATATATACGCTAGCTCACGTAGCTGCGACCCCAATACATTGTACGCTATCGAACACTATTTCGTATGATGCAATACTGTGAGTTATACTGTACGTACGTATATCATTCAGTTATTAGTACAATGTATATTAATTTAAAATTCATCTACTTATTTGAAGATTGTACAAAATATATTGTATTTATTCACTGTAATTTGGACCAAATATTCCTTTTGTATCTATCTATCTATCTATTTATCTACATTTATGTTTTTACTATTTTTTACTGTTTTATTATTCGTAGGCTGGGAAATAATTTTTTTTTTATCAATTAGATAATGAAATATGTTTTTTTCAATAAAAAAAAAATGAAAATACTGAGAATTTTTTTTTTTAATATTTTTTGCATATACCCATGAAATAAAATAATAACTTATCCAAAAAAAAAAAATGCGATACAGTGAGAAAGCGAACCAAGAAACGTGAATAACCGGGGTAACACTGTATATATATATATATATATATATATATATATATATATATATATATATATATATATATATATATATATATATATATATATATATATATATATATATATATATATATATATATATATACAGTGTTCCTTCCATTATCGCAAGGGTTCGGTTCCGGGACCCGGCGCGAGGCAGGAAAATCGCAGAGTAGGATCAGCCTATATGTACATAGATATTTTAATTTATTTTTACGTTTACACCGTATAAACTGTATAAACCCTCCCTGTACTGCTAACAAACCACCCTTTACTTCATAAATAACAGCATGCAAGCATAAATTTATATGACATACTCATGTACATAGGTATTTTACAATTATTTTTACGTTTACTGTATAAACCCTCTCTGCACTGTTAAAAAACCACCCTTAACTTTATAAATAACAGCATGCAACGTAAATTTATATGTACGTGATAGGTAAACTTACCTTATCTGTTATGGTTAACATTTTCCTTTGCCACTTAGGCTCACTACAAGAAGCCTTAGAAGATGAAGGACGCTTGGGAGGCATTGCAAAGGTTAAAATATGCAAGTAAAAAAATCACAAGCAAAATGTATTAATAATAATAAGCACAACGTGAACGGCGCACACGAGTGAGGCGAGACAATGGAAGATGGTGGAAGCCTTTGTCCGAAACGCTGATAGCGGCATCATATTTTACATGTTGCAATACTGTTAGTATTTATGTTTTTTACTATTTTTTACTGTTTTATTATTCTTAGGCTAAAAAATACGTTTTCTTATCAATAAAATCATGAAACTACTGGAAATATAAATATATATGCTAGCTCACGTAGCTCACGATACAGTGAATCTGCGATAGGTGAACGGCGATAGAGCGAGGGATTACTGTGCATATATATATATATATATATATATATATATATATATATATATATATATATATATATATATATATATACTTTATGAGTGTGACACAGGGACAGGCAAAATCTTCCCTCATTAATAATGGCCCGGGCACAAGAAAACACCAACACGAAGGAAAAGAAACAGGTTATGGACAAGGCACAGATGAGGTAATATTACACAAAGGAAGAGAACAGAACAGAAAAAATAGTCAAAGTACAACTAGTTCTCAGAATAACGCCTAGATAGGTTCTCAGAAGTGTCGGGTAAATGGAAAATCACGTGAAAAAAAGTCATTTTCCATAGGAAACAATGATAAAGGGCATAGATACGTTCCAAACCTTACATAGACACACCATGCCAAAGATATAAGATAAGTAAAAAATATATTTTATTACTACATAGCAAAGCAGAAAGCCCTGTATCTATTTTTAAGAGTATACAAAAGATATTCATATTCTCTTTTCATCTAGAAATTAACATACATTACTGTACTGTACTCTATTATGCAGTGAGCCAACAGTCATACAGTACACTGGGACATGCATGGTGGCTGTGAGCAAGTAACTTATGCGGTAGAAGAGGAAGAGGATGCAGGAGAACGAACCTCTATTTAGAAATGTGAACAAAGATAAAAAAAAATTATAAATAACTAAAGCAAGACTAAAAAACCAAAACAAAAATTAATTATGCAATGCCTAAATCTACCATATGACAGATTAAAAAAACTTAATCTACATTCTCTAGAGAAGCGCAGAGTTAGGGGGGATATGATTGAGGTGTATAAATGGTTTAAAGGGATTAACAAGGGAGATATTAATAAAGTTTTAAAAATTCATGATCAAACCAGAACTCGTAATGGGTAATGGATTTAAGCTTGATAAATTTAGGTTCAGAAGGGAAATTGGTGAAAATTGGCTTGGTAATACCATAGAGTAGCTGATGCATGGAAGAGGATTCTTAGTAGGATAAAAAAATAATATAAATTAATTATATATATATATATATATATATATATATATATATATATATATATATATATATATATATATATATATATATATATATATATATATATATATATATATATATATATACAGTGTTGCCTCCCTTATCGCGGTAGTTCAGTTCCAGGACCCGGCGTGAACCAGGAAAATCGCGAAGGAGGATCAGCCTTTAAAAAAAAAAAAAAAAAAAAAAAAAAATGATTATGACACCAGGACAGGCCAAAAATTATAAAATAAAACGGCCTTTATCAGGCTGTAAAGAGAAACAGAGATGGAGAGTGGGATGACCTGTCAGATGTGAAGGGATTATAAAAGATGTGTAATGAATATCCAGCTCTCTGCTGGGTTTACTATACCTCTGCATTACCTTCATGATGTCTATTCTTAAACTTCTCCTTAGATCTTATTATTATTATTATTGGCAACAATAATTTTCCTTTGATGATGATTGGGGAGATTATTATTATTATTACTATTATTATTGTTATTATTAATATTATCATCATCATTATTACTACGGATTCGTAATTAAACCATCATTTTTACAATAAATAATGTAGTTTTGGTTGAATGAACAAGATTTTCTTAAAGATTCTCTCTCTCGCTCTCTCTCTCTCCAACATTCTATTCTACCCAACCCCCCCACACTCTCTTTGTCCCAGCCAACTAGGGAGGGGCACTTTACACAGTTATTAAAAGTATATAAACCAACAGATGTACAAACAATGTTGAGCCCTTAATAATAATAATAATGATGATGATGATAATAATTCCACAATCATCATCAAAGGAAAATTATTATTGCCAATGATAATAATAATAATAATCATTATAATAATAATAATAATAATAATAAGATCTAAGCAGAATTATTGGAATAGACATCATGAAAGTAATGCAGAGGTATATTAAAACTCAGCAGAGAGCTGGATATTCATTACACATCTTTTATAATCCCTTCACATCTGACAGGTCATTACACTCTCCATCTCCGTTTCTCTTTACAACCTGATAAAGTCTGCTTTATTTTATCATTTTTTAGCCCATCCTGGTGTCACAATAATCTTTAATATTTTTTTTTTTTTTTCAAAAAAAAAAAAAACCGCAATACAGTGAGAACGCGAACCAAGAAACGCGAATAACCGGGGTAACACTGTATATATATATATATATATATATATATATATATATATATATTATATATATATATATATATATATATATATATATATATATATATATATATATAATGATGATGATGATCTTTTCTTATCATCACCCTCTTTGTACTCGTGGAAGTGTAAAAAAAAATTTTTTTTTTTTTTTTTTTTTTTTTTGGCGGGCGTTATTCGCGAAATTAGAATACAGTGTTCCCTCCCTTATCGCGGTAGTTCGGTTCCGGGACCCGGTGCAAACCAGGAGAATCGCAAAGTAGGATCAGCCTTAATTTTTTTTTTTTTTTTTTTTTTTAAAGATGATTATGACACCAGGACAGGCCAAAAATTATAAAATAAAACGGCTGTAAAGAGAAACAGAGATGGAGAGTGTAATGACCAGTCAGATGTGAAGGGATTATAAAATATGTGTAATGAATACCCAGCTCTCTGCTGGGTTTACTATACCTCTGCATTACCTTCATGATGTCTATTCTAAAACTTCTCCTTAGATCTTATTATTATTATTATTATTATTATTATTGGCAACAATAATTTTCCTTTGATGACGATTGGGGAGATTATTATTATTATTATTATTATTATTATTATTATTATTATTATTATTATTATTACTACGAATTCGTAATTAAACCATTATTTTTACTATAAATAATGTAGTTTTAGTTGAATGAACAAGAGTTACTTAAAGATTTTCTCTCTCTCTCTCTCTCTCTCTCCAACATTCTATTCTACCCAACCCCCCACACTCTCTTTGTCCCAGCCAACTAGGGAGGGGCACTTTAGACAGTTATTAAAAGTAAATAAACCAACAGACGTACAAACAATGATGAGCCCTTGATAATAATAATAATGATGATGATGTTAATAATGTCCACAATCATCATCAAAGAAAAATTATTGTTGCCAATGGTAATAATAATAATAATAATAATAATAATAATAATAATAATAATAATAATAATAATAATAATAATAACAATAATAATAATAATAAGCAGAATTATTGGAATAGACACCATGAAAGTAATGCAGAGGTGTATTAAAACCCAGCAGAGAGCTGGATATTCATTACAGATCTTTTATAATCCCTTCACATCTGACAGGTCATTACACTCTCCATCTCTGTTTCTCTTTACAACCTGATAAAGTCTGCTTTATTTTATCATTTTTTGGCCCATCCTGGTGTCACAATAATCTTAAGATAAAATAAATAAATAAATAATAATAATAATAATGGGGGGGGCCCATAAAAAAACCGCGATACATTGAGAACGCGAACCAAGAAACGCGAATAACCGGGGGAACCCTGTATTTCTACTATTATTTTTTGGAGGCGTTATTGCAATTTCGTGTATAAAAAAATCGCGCATGAAAGGAACAAGGTGTACAGAGGAGCTAGAGATATGGAGCATTAGGCTCCGAGATGACAATATATCCACTTTTTGAAGGAAGATAGTAATAAGGAGTAGGAAAGACAGAGGGAGGAAGAGAGTTCCAAAGTCTGGAATTTGATGGGAAGAAACAGTCGCTGCACTGACCAATCTGCAAGCTACATATCTCCACACAGTACCTGTAAGATGAGGCCGCTTGGCAAGTGTTACATAGCCTCGGCAATGGGGATGGGATGCAACTCGCCAACTCATCAGAGCAGCGATGGAAGTATTAGCGATAGCAAAGAGAAAGGGATGATATCTTGCAGCGAAGAGAGAGAGAATCCAGATTAGAAGTAAGAGAAGGATCATTTATGAGTCCGACTGCCTTACATTCAACCCTATTAAGGAGATAAGTATAAGAAGAAGCACCCCAGATTTATGAGCAGTATTCTAAGCAGAGACGGATAACACATTTATAGATTTTAAGTAACTGTAAAGAGGAAAAGCAATGACGAAAAATGAAAAAGAACCTCCAATTTTTTGGATGAAGATTTAGAAGTTTGGATTATGTGATTTCTCCAAGATAAGTTAGAGGCTATATGGATTCCTAATATGTTGACAGAATTAAGAGGGTAAATTTCATTAGTTTCGAAAACAATAGGATTATCAGGAGAAGAAGATAAAAAGAAAGCCAGAAACTGTCTTGGAGGCATTGAATTTAACTAAATTTTGAGTGCCCCACTTAGATACCCTCTGCAAATCAGAGTTGAGAATAGAAGAAAGAGTAATACAAGACTGATTACGAGTAGCATATGAAGGTTGTGAAGAAAAGGCAAAGGAACATGAAGGGTAGAATCGTCAGCAAAGGCATGAAATAGAGAGGCAGATGGGGATTATAGAAGATCATCGATGAAGAGAAGGAACAGAGTAGGTGAAAGAACAGAGCCCTGTGGAACACCACTGGTAACAGAGAAAGGGTTAGAGGTTGCACCATCAACAACTACAGATATAACACGGTCAGAAAGAAAACTGGAAATCAGAGAACAGAAAGAAGGGGTAAAGCCACATGCCGAAGTTCACTACATTGGAGACTTCAATTTACACCACAGTGAGTGGCTTCGTTCTTCTCACACTGATGTGGGAGTGTGACAGAGTGTTTCGCTCAAAGTAACCAAAGGCTGTTAGATGCCTTATTAAATAAATTAGTAACATAACTGTTATTTTCTAACTAAAAAAATAATTCCCACTTCTTGACTTTTGCAGATTATGATTATTTGCAATTTATATTTTAGCTTATGGCTAATTTTAAATATACCTTATTTACTCTTCTTATACGTGTAGAAGTATAGCCCCGATATAAAGGCTGCTCCTATTTTTCGTCTGCTACGAGCCAAAAATATTCTGGGGATTGTTTACCAGTAACCTAACTTTTCATTGTTATTCTCGTTTTATTTTATTTGCTTCCACTTGTTGCACCTAAAAATACTGTCTCTCCCTTGCATCTCTGCTATAAATGCCTGCCAGGGACCACCACAAAAATAGTCCTTAAATTATATCAGAGCCAGTTACTGCTCTAGAAAATGTATGAAAATGTATCCTACAGATGAACTCACCAGGAGGGACAATGAGACGCCCTCTTTTTGGCGCAATCTTCCAAGAGGCAACATCTCGCCTGAGCAGTCCAAGTTTATTTCAAACCTTATTTACGTGGCATCTTCACAGGAATTCATCTAGCACAACAAGTGTCCTGTATTCTACTCTGCCTGTGTGACAGAGGTAATCATCGAGTTGAGGCCAAAGTCTTGGCATACGTCCGTGGCGCCGGGAAACGAAATCATGCTCACCACCTCCGGGATTCGAGACAGCATTTCATAAAATTTAATTTGAGAAATTTAATTCAATTCTTTTAATGTCATTGCATTTCCAAAATTAAAAGAAAGTTGAATTCTGAGTTTCATTTAACCGACTAATGGTAATAGAGATGGGGTGTTCAAGTACAAATATCTGTCCTGTCTCTTTGTGAGCTCTTAACCGAGCTCGGTACTTTGAGTCCCCTTAGTAAAACAGAATCTTAACAACACTCTACCATCCTAAACCCCAACAAGATTGGCGCCCGAACAGGGACCCGAACAGACAGACTGATTTTATAAATTTATTTTTATTTTGCTTTTTAAAAATTGCACATGAAACCCGATTACCATTGGCTCGATTATTGAAATGAATGAATCATAGGCTACACACGAAAATTTTCGCGTTAGAAACGTTGCGGATAAAATATATATATTTTTTTTTTCAATATTAATTATGGTAACTAATATTTTCTTGTTTCCCATGTGGTAAACAATATTTCAGGAAATCTACATGAGATTATGTGGTAACAGACTTAAGAAATTTTGCATGACGAGAAGACGTGTTATTTAAAATTTCATTTATTTGCGTGATAAGATTGAGTTTTAAAGCATTCGTGTTTTATATATCCGTTAAAGGGTGATACTTGTTAGGAATTGTTTATATTTCCTCGGGATTTAGGAATTGGGAGAAAGCATATTAAGTATTTTTGCTTATAATTGTGTTTTATATTCAAGCATTGACTGCTCATAGATTGGAAGAAAAATTTTGGTGTCATTTATCGAGCCTAGGCTAAGCCTTTCATGTGTCTGAGTTGTCACTTGAAAATAAATTTTCTCATTACTAGTAGTAGAAATGTGTAATCTGGCTGCCTAGTAAGCTGTTAGCTTATCGTTGGTGTATTTTGCATAGGATCTGTGCCCTTTTAGTAACACTCCAGAATTTTACTTACGACATTTTATTTGTGGGTACTGCCATATACGCACTCATACGCAGGCACGACCACTATACTGTACTTGTTCGTATTACTTACGACATTTTATTTGTGAGTACTGCCATATACGCGCTCATACGCAGGCACGACCACTATACTGTACTTGTTCGTATTACTTACGACATTTTATTTGTGGGTACTGCCATATACGCGCTCATACGCAGGCACTACAGCTATACTGTACTTGTTCGTATTACTTACGACATTTTATTTGTGGGTACTGCCATATATGCGCTCATACGCAGGCACGACCGCTATACTGTATTTGTTTGTACTCTCAGGCACTGGGTGCTAGTCGGTAAAATTCGTTGTTGCTCATTCCTTTCATTTGCACCATAACTGCAGGTACTGCCACGTATTGCTGTTAAGCAGGCACGACTGCCATTCTGTATTACCAGTGTTTCATGCACTGTTTTGCAACATTTTGTTGCTGTTGCACTTGATTGTGTTGCTCATTCCTTTCATTTGCACAATAACCGCAGGTACTGCCACATATTGCTGTTAAGCAGGCACGACTGCCATTCTGTATTACCAGTGTTTCATGCACTGTTTTGCAACATTTTGTTGCTGTTGCCCTTGATTGTGTTGCTCATTCCTTTCATTTGCACGATTACTGCAGGTACTGCCACATATTGCTGTTAAGCAGGCACGACTGCCATTCTGTATTACCAGTGTTTCATGCACTGTTTTGCAACATTTTGTTGCTGTTGCACTTGATTGTGTTGCTCATTCCTTTCATTTGCACGATTACCGCAGGTACTGCCACGTATTGCTGTTAAGCAGGCACGACTGCCATTCTGTATTGCCAATGTTTCATGCACTGTTTTGCAACATTTTGCTGCTGTTGCACTTGATTGTATTTTGAGTCACTTTTATGGTGAGGTTTTGAGATCACTTTTACGTTTAAGTTTGAAATGTGTTGAATTTTTTTTCTTTCTCTCCTTGGTGTTGTGTGGTTCTTTCATTTTTTTTTTCTACTACTGTATTGTAGAGATTTGTTTTTTTTTGTGGTTGTTTTGGCACTTCGTTATTGACTGTTTAGGAACAAACATGGAAACCATCAAAACATTCGATGAGGAGCGTTACCTGGACATAATGATTGCTAGGGGTGAGAGATACGGTTTTTCCCCAAGACAGAAGCTCTTCGAATGGGCTCATGAGAAGATGGTTGAACGCCGAGATAAGCTGGAGAAGAGAGCAAGTGATGAGGCACAAGCACAACATGAACATGAGCTTGCGCTTGCTCGGCTTCGAGCGGGAATCCCAGACAGTAGTCCTTTATCCGGAAATAGAGATTACAGGAACGGGAAGCACAAGAGCCCCTCGCAGAACTTCAATCGTCCAGCTCATCCTCCTCACACTCATAAGCCTTATTACGGCCATGCACCCACACTCAAGAAGGATGACCCGGTAAGACCTAAGCCTCAGCAGTTCAGAGGCAAAGGCCATTACTCTGCTCCACCTTCCCAGGGTTTTCAGTCAAACTCTAAGAGCCACCACGCTCCCTCACACAGCGGCAGCCCACATAGCCGTCTGGCCACTCACTCAGCCCATGTTGTGGAAACAGGGCCAGAAAGGGCCAATGAGGAAAATGCTGAGAAACCACCACACAAACTTGCCAATGTGAAATTCATCGAACATGATGATCTGGAAATGATCCCAAAATGCCTACAAACCATAAATGGTGTGGAAGCTGAGATAGCCCTTGGCACAGGGGCCAATGGCATACTTGTTGACGAGAGATTCGTCAGGGATGAAGATTTTACCAGCAAAGTCGTTCGTGTGCAAGTTGCTGAAGGAACACCCCAAATACGACGCTGCTGTGTCATTAACCTGGATTGCAAATACTACAAGGGAAAAGCCCCAGCTGTGGCAATGATTGGGCTTATGTACCCTGTCTTGATGGGTCGTGCACTGAACCTAGTTCCTGCTTTCCAGGCCAACCTCTACCATAAGGACATTTCTCGTTATAACTTCCCTCGGGGGAAGTCACATGAAGCCATTTCAGCAGCAACTCCTGGCCTCGATGCCAAGAATATGGCTGATTCTCCGACTGACTCCTTTGAGTCTGCTGCAGTCAGTACACGTAATGTGGAACACGGAGAGTTTACCCCTCCTTTACCAGATGATGCACCTCTAGAGCCATTGAAGTCCCGTCCAGACTTTGCCAAATTGCAGCAAGAGTGCCCCAGCCTCAAACGCTGGATGCAGCAGGCCACGGAGGGAAGGACCTTCACGGTGAGAGGAGGAGGCCAGATCACTTACGCCCTTGAAGATGGAGTACTTCGTAGGCATGTGACTAAAGATGGCCACACCTTTAAACAGTTGGTGGTGCCCGCTTCGTTGTGCCGCCAGGCTATGTATGTGGCACACCATTTACCTCTAAGTGGACACAGAGGCAAAGCAAAAACTTGGCACGTCCTTCAGAAGGCTTTCGCATGGCCAAACATGTACGCCAAGGTAGACAGATATGTAGGCTCCTGCCCTGTCTGTCAATCCACCTCAACTGCACCGGTACCGAAAGTTCCCCTGGGGATAACTAAGCTCTCAATGGAGCCATTTTCTAAGGTCGCTATGGACCTATTAATCCAGCTACGTCCACGGGGAAACAATTCCTCCTGGTATATGTCGACCTGGCAACAAGGTACCCAGATGCAGTGCCACTGTCTTCTATCGCAACTGAAGCAGTCGCTCATGCCCTATTTGAAATCTGCTCCAGGGTTGGCTTTCCTGAGCAGGTCACTTCTGACAATGGAAGTCAGTTTACAAGTAGGCACTTTGAGGCTTTCTGTAACCTTTTAGAAATGAAGCACATTCGTACGAGTGTCTATCATGCCCAATCAAATGGAGCATGCGAACGCTATAACGGGATATTGAAGCGATGTTTGCGCAAGCTAGTGATAGATATACCTAGGCAGTGGGACAAGTACGTCCCTGCGGCACTTTTCTCCTTCATAGACACGCCCCACGACACTACTGGATACTCGCCTTTCGAGCTGATTTATGATCATAAGGTCAGAGGCCCAGTAGAATTCTTGGCAGAATGTTGGGATTCACCTACCATCGAAGATGACGATAGGGACGTTCATGAGTATATTTTGAAGTTTTCGTCTCACCTCAAAAAGGCATGGAAAACTGCACAATTAGCCATTAAGGGTCACCAGCAGACTGCCAAGCTCCTCTTTGACAAGCGTGCGCGGCGTCGTGCCCTGACACCCGGAGATCGAGCTCTGTTACTTCTTCCAACAGATACCCGCAAGCTAATGCTACGCTGAAAAGGACCGTACACTGTGGTACAACGGGTGACCCCTGACAATTATGTGCTAAATGTTGATGGCAATAACCGGAAATACCACATTAACCAGCTGAAGCTTTATTGTGAGGACCCGGAGGCCCACAGGGATCCTGCGCTGGTGCTCCCAGCAACCCCTATAGATGCCCCCAGCATCAACAGAACCTCCGAGGCTGCAGCAACACAGGTGCTCCATTATAGCCACCTCTTACTTCCTATATTGGAATACTCCACCCTTGCAGTGGAGACAGACTTACGGGAGTGGAGTTTTTCGGAAGAAGCCCCTCTGGCCGCAGCCACCGCCCTTGCAATTGAAGACATAAGCTTAGCTTTTGATGATAGTAAGGATCCTGCTATTCCCACACACCGAAAAGAAAGTGTGAGTAATTGCATTATTAACTCCAGACTGCAACCGAGTCAACGGGAACAGCTGAACAAGCTATTAGAGGACTATGAGAACGTCTTCAACGACCTCCCAGGCATTACCTCTACCCTTGAGCATCATGTCAGATTGACTGACCCAGAGCCATTTCGGCATTCCTATGGTCTTCCCCACCAGCTGTCCTTACGGCTGAAGGAAGATCTTGACACTTGGGTCCGCCTCGGAATAGTTGAAAAGAGCATTTCGCCTTGGTGTTCGCCGTTACTGGCAGTGCGTAAGCGAGATGGCAGTCACAGGCTCTGCCTTGACTGTCGTAAGCTTAACTCCCGTACCATCTTTGATGGAGAGCCCATTGCTGACGCTGAGCATATTTTCTCATTGCTTTCCCAAGCCCGTTACCTGTCCAAGTTGGATTTGGCCAGTGGATTTTGGCAAGTCCCGTTGAGCGAGACTACCAAGCCTCTTACAGCTTTTTCCACAAGATATGGTCTATACCAGTTCAGGGTCATGCCTTTTGGTATGGTAAATGCCCCTGGCTGCTTCAGCAGACTCATGAGGATAGTACTACAGGATCTCGACAATGTTTCGTGCTTTATAGACGACATCCTGGTGCATTCTCAGGATTGGTCATCGCACCTCGAGACTCTCCACAGAGTTCTCACTCGTCTGAACCAGCATGGACTTTATTTAGAGCCTTCCAAATGTGAGATTGGTTTCACACAATTGCAGTATCTAGGCCACGTGGTTGGAGAAGGAGTTATGTCCCCTTTACATGACAGGGTACAAGCTATTAAGGATATGGAGAAACCTGCCACTGTCACTCAACTCAGATCATTCCTGGGTAGTGTCGGCTACTACCAACGGTTCATTCCACACTTTAATACTATCGCTGCCCCTTAGCAGCAAATGACCTCCTCGAAGCAAAGTAAATCCTCCCCTGTCCAATGGACAGATGAAGCGGAGAGAGCATTTTTCAAGCTCCGAGAAGCATTGGCGGGTGAGCCAGTATTACAACTGGTAAACCCTGATTTTCCATTTATCTTGCAGACCGACGCCTCAGACGAAGGCCTGGGTGCCGTGCTCTTGCAAGCCCGATCAGACAACTCAGCAGAAGTAGCTCCAGTGCGATATGCAAGCCGCAGGCTTCGCCCTGCAGAGCGAAATTACTCCACCGTGGAGAAGGAAGCTCTAGCCGCATATTGGGCCATAAAGAAATTTGAAGTCCATCTGTATGGCCAACATTTTACACTGAGAACCGACCACCGACCTCTCCTATATTTACAAACTGCAGACAAGCTAAATCCTCGTCTGAAAAGGTGGGCACTTTACCTGAATCTTTTCAAATTCACTGCCCAACATGTTCATGGCAAGGACAATGACCTTGCTGATCTACTAAGTCGACGGTCGTTACCCTCAAATGAGGAAGCTGGTGCTGTTAGCCTAAATTTGACTAGTCGGTAAAGATTACTTCTCTAATGTGTTGTTTATTTTTTATGTTTATCTTTTATGTCTTTAATACTGTACTGTACTTGTTTATTTTAGCGTACAAACGTTATTCCTAATGGAAGACGAAAAAGATGAAGAATAATTCTTTGAGAGTAGTTTTATATTTCCCTTTGTGGGACTTTGAAAGCCAGAACATGGCGGAAACATTTTAGTTTAGTGTTGAATAGCTGAAACTGTTTTAAATCCAGTCGCCAATGTTAATGACGACGAGGTTCAAATTTTTAATTTGCGTATACTGTATTTTATTTTTGTATATTATATTATTGCCTTCTTGCATGTGAAGCATTCATAAACTTAAATATTGATATTCACTGATATCTAATTGTGATTTAATTTTCTTGAAATTTGAATTTGATCACATTTCTTTTATGTTTTGCATGTCATTTAATGCTTTGTTTACAAGACTTGTTTACTTTTCCTAATAGTATGATATGTTCCAGTGGTGGATCCCATTCTTATTGTTCATTTGATCCTTTCCATGAGAAGGATATCTCATCCAACATAATAACACTGAAGTCACCGTAACTTCCTCTGTTCTTTTTTCGCCTTCTGTAGTAGAATTTTGCTAAATCAATATTCTCTAGAAAGGGCCTTTGTGACAGAGTGTTTCGCTCAAAGTAACCAAAGGCTGTTAGATGCCTTATTAAATAAATTAGTAACATAACTGTTATTTTCTAACTAAAAAAATAATTCCCACTTCTTGACTTTTGCAGATTATGATTATTTGCAATTTATATTTTAGCTTATGGCTAATTTTAAATATACCTTATTTACTCTTCTTGTACGTGTAGAAGTATAGCCCCGATATAAAGGCTGCTCCTATTTTTCGTCTGCTACGAGCCAAAAACATTCTGGGGATTGTTTACCAGTAACCTAACTTTTCATTGTTATTCTCATTTTATTTGATTTGCTTCCACTTGTTGCACCTAAAAATACTGTCTCTCCCTTGCATCTCTGCTATAAATGCCTGCCAGGGACCACCACAAAAATAGTCCTTAAATTATATCAGAGCCAGTTACTGCTCTAGAAAATGTATCCTACAGATGAACTCACCAGGAGGGACAATGAGACGCCCTCTTTTTGGCGCAATCTTCCAAGAAGCAACATCTCGCCTGAGCAGTCCAAGTTTATTTCAAACCTTATTTACGTGGCATCTTCACAGGAATTCATCTAGCACAACAAGTGTCCTGTATTCTACTCTGCCTGTGTGACAGAGGTAATCATCGAGTTGAGGCCAAAGTCTTGGCATACGTCCGTGGTGCCGGGAAACGAAATCGTACTCACCACCTCCGGGATTCGAGGCAGCATTTCATAAAATTTAATTTGAGAAATTTAATTCAATTCTTTTAATGTCATTGCATTTCCAAAATTAAAAGAAAGTTGAATTCTGAGTTTCATTTAATCGACTAATGGTAATAGAGATGGGGTGTTCAAGTACAAATATCTGTCCTGTCTGTTTGTGAGCTCTTAACCGAGCTCGGTACTTTGAGTCCCCTTAGTAAAACAGAATCTTAACAACACTCTACCATCCTAAACCCCAACAGGGAGGAAGCGAGGTCCTTGCTTTCTCTATTACTCACGATCTGGAGCAAATTATCAAATATCCTACTCGCGTTCCTAATCGTCACGAACATGCTGCAAACACTCTTGATCTATTATTTACTTCTAACCCTTCAAACTACTCTTATTATGTGTTTTCTCCTCTTGGTAAATCTGACCACTCTATAATCTCAGTCTATTCCATTTTTGCTCCCCCACCACCAATCCCTCCTACCCAGCGCCGCCTTTAGCACTTTGAGCGTACCCAACGAGAAAATTTGCGCAACTTTCTCTTTGACTTCCCATGGGATGACTACTGCTTTCGGTCCTGCAACCCTGATCAGGTAGCTCTAAAAGTTGCCGAGATCATGACCGCGGGAATGGAGGCGTACATCCCCTCTTCTACAAAAACTTTCTCTCCCCCTAAACCTTGGTTTGACCGTGCCTGCTCCATGGCTATCCAGACTAGGAATCCGGCTCACCGATCTTACCTAGCCTCTCCTTCCGATTTAACTCGCTCTGCTTTTATTAAAGCTAGGAATCGCTGTACTGCTCAGATTCGAAGTTCTAAGGCTTCCATTATAAGAAGGAAAGTTGATGACCTTAACTCCTCTCCCACTGACAAGTGCTTCTGGTCCTTGGCCTAAAACCTCTCCAAAAACTTCTGTAACTCAAGCTTTCCCCCTATCATTCGTTCTGATGGTTCTATAGCTTGCTCTCCCACTGACAAAGCCACTCTCTTTGGTTCTCATTTTTATGCCAACTCTTCTATCAACGATTCCAGCGCACCTGGTCCTCAGTCTTTTCCCCTCTCTAACCCTATGCCCTCCCTCATCCTTTCCTAACGCAAAGTTCATAAGGTTCTGCGCTCGCTAAAGATGAACAAGGCATCTGGTTCCGATGGCATCCCTGCAAGGTTCCTTAAGGAGTTTGCAGATGAACTGGCTCCTGTGCTTTGACGTCTTTTTCGCCTCATTCTGTCAACCAATATCTATCCTTCATTTTGGAAGCATATTCTAGTTCAACCTGTTCCTAAGGAGGGTGACCGTTCTATTCCTTCTAACTACCGACCTATTGCCCTAACCTCCTCTATTGCTAAAGTTTTCAAAACTTTGCTCAATGCTCAATCTTGAAACGCCTTGAATCTAACTCACTTATCTCCGATCACCAGTACGGCTTCCACAAGGCAAGATCCACTGGTGATCTCCTGTCCTATCCTACTTTTTTTTTTTTTTAGGATGGGATAGGATAGGAGGGGAAAAAAAGGGAGGGGATTAAGGATATAAGGGAATTGGAGGGAAAAGCACGAATATTAAATAAAGTAAGAGAGAAAAAAGAGAGGGGCAGACCCTCGTGCTAAGTTTTGATCTGGAATTCAGATTCTTATATCCTATCTTACTCATGTATGGTCATCTTCTCTGAGGAACTATGGGGAATCCTTTGTCGTCGCCCTTGATATCTCAAATGCTTTTGATAGAGTCTGGCACAAGGCTCTGTTGGCCAAACTCCCTGCCTATGGCTTTACCCCTTCTTTCTGTTCTCTAATTTCCAGTTTTATTACTGACTGTTCTATATCTGTAGTTGTTGATGGCGCGACATCTTGCCCTTTCTCTGTTACCACTGGTGTTCAGCAGGGCTCTGTTCTTTCACCTACTCTCTTCCTTCTCTTCAGCAATGATCTTCTACAATCCCCATCTTCCTCTCTTCTTCATGCCTTTGCTGATGATTCTACCCTTCACTTTTCCTCTGCCTTTTCTTCACAACCTTCATCTGTTACTTGTAATCAATCTCGTATCACTCTTTCTTCTACTCCTAACTCCGATTTGCAGAGAGTATCTGAGGGGGGCACACAAAATTTAGTTAAATTCAATGCCTCTAAGACACAGTTTCTGGCTATCTCTTTATCTTCTTCTCCTCCTGATAACCCTATTGTCTTTGAAACTAATGAAATTTACCCTCTTAACTCTCTCAACATATTAGGAATCCATATAGCCTCTAACTTGTCTTGGAGGAATAACATAATCCAAATTTCTAAATATTCATCCAAAAAATTGGGGGTTTTGTTTCGTTTTTGTCATTACTTTTCCTCTTTGCAGTTACTTAAAATTTACAAAGGTCTTATCCGTCCCTGCTTAGATATCTGCTCACACATCTGGGGTGCTTCTTCCTTTACTTATCTTCTTGATAGGGTTGAATCTAAGGCAGTCAGACTCATTAATGATCCTTCTCTTACTTCTAACCTGGACTCTCTCTCTCTTCGCCATAAGGTATCATCCCTTTCACTCTTCTATCGCTACTACTTTAATCGCTGCTCTGATGAGTTGGTGAGTTGCATCCCTCCTCCACTGCCGAGGCCGCGTAACACTCGCCAAGCGGCCTCATCTCACAGGTACTGTGTGGAGATTTGTAGCTTGCGGATTGGTCGGTGCAGCGACTGCTTCTTCCCATCTACCTCCAGACTCTGGAACTCTTCCTCCTTTTGTCTTTCTTAATTCTTATGACCTTTCATCCTTCAAAAAGCAGATCTATCATTATCTCAAGAGCCTAGTCCTCCATATCTCTGGGTCCTCTGTACTTTGACTGTTTTATTCTGTCTGTTGTTTTCCTTTGTGCGACATTACCTCATCTCTGCCTTGCCCTTAACCTTCTTTTCCTTCGTCTTGGTATTTTCTTTTGGCCGGGCCTTTATTGATGAGGGCAGTTTCTGCCTGTCCCAGTGTCACACTCTTTAAAAAAAAAAAAAAAAAAAAGGCAGGGAGTTTGGCCAACAGAGCCTTGTGTCAGACTCTGTCAAAAGCTTTAGAGATATCAAGGGCAACAACAAAGGATTCCCCATAGTTCCTCAGAGAAGATGACCATACATGAGTAAGATAGGACAGGAGATCACCAGTGGAGATTGCCTTGCGGAAGCCGTTCTGGTGATCGGAGATAAGTGAGTTAGATTCAAGGCGTTTCAAGAAGTGAGCATTGAGCAAAGAATCGAAAACTTTAGCAATAGAGGAGGTAAGGGAAATAGGTCGGTAGTTAGAAGGAATAGAGCGGTCACCCTTCTTAGGAACAGGTTGAACTAGAGCATGCTTCCAAGATGAAGGATAGATACTGGTTGACAGAATGAGGCGAAAAAGACGGCAAAGCACAGGAGCCAGTTCATCTGCAAATTCCTTTAGGAACCTTGCAGTGATACCATTGGGACCGTATGCCTTGTTCATCATTAGTGAGCAAAGAACCTTATAAACTTTATGCTAAGAAAGGATAAGGGAGGGCATAGGATTAGAGAGGGGTAATGATAGAGGGACGGGTTCGCTGGAATCGTTTATAGAAGTTGGTAGAAAAATGAGAGCCAAAGAAAGTGGCTTTGTCACTGGGATAGCAAGCTATAGAACCATCAGAATGTATGAAAGGGGGAAAGCTTGAGTTACAGAAGTTTTTGGGCTAAGGACCAGAAGAATTTGTTAGTGGGAGGGAATTAAGGTCATCAACTTTTCTTCTTATAAAGGAAGCCTTAGATCTTCGAATCTGAATAGTAAAACAATTCCTAGCTACAATAAAAGCAGAGCGAGTTAAATCGGAAAGTGAGGCTTGGTAAGATCGGTGTGACCGATTCCTGGCCTGGATAGCAATGGTGCAGGCACGGTCAAACCATGGTTTAGGGGGAGAGAAAGTTTTCATAGAGGGGATGTATGCCTCCATTCCCGAGGTCATGATCTCGGCAACTTTTAGGGCCACCTGATCAAGGTTGTGGGACCGAAAGCAGTAGTCACCCCATGGGAAGTCAATGAAGAAGTTATGCAATTTTTCACGTTGGGTACGCTCAAAGTGCCGAAGGTGGCGCTGTGTAGGAGGGATTGGTGGAGGGGAAGCGAAAATGGAAGAGATTGAAATCACAGAGGGGTCAGATTTACCAAGTGGGAAAAGCACAGAAAAAGTGTAGTTTGAAGGGTTAGAAGAAAGAAATAGGTCAAGAGTGTTTGCTGCATGTTCGTGTCAATTAGGAACACGAGTAGGATGTTTGATGATTTGCTCCAGACGTGAGTAATAGAGAAAGCAAGGGCCTCACTTCCTCCCATATCAGTGTGAGAAGAATGAAGCCACTCACTGTGGTGTACATTGAAGTCTCCAATGTAGAGAACTTTGGCATGTGGGTAAGAAGATAGCAAGGACTCATGGCATGAGGACAGATATTCAAAGAAAGACACAAACTCAGTGGAGTTTGGATAGCAGTAGCAGAAGAAGAAGGAATATAGTGGTAGTGGAGAGATAGATTTTTAGCCAGAGAACATCAAAGTCAGGAGATTCAAGGTCGATGAGCCTTACAATAGGAGTGTTAGTGTTGCAGTAGGCACAGACCCCACCTTAGGAACGAAAATGAGTATACAGGTTATAGTGAGAGATATGAAATGGGTCAGTGGAAGCATGGATAGACAGCTGGGTTTCAGATCCCTCAGCAAATCAGAGTTGAAAGCAAAGGAGTGATACAAGGTTAGGAGAAGAAAGGAGGATGGGAACTGAAAAAGACCACTGATGAAGAGAAGGAACAAAGTAGGCAAAATAACAGAGACCTGTGGAACCATCAACAACCACAGATGTCAAACAGTCAGAAATAAAACTGGAAATCAGAGAACAGATAAAAGGGGTAAAGCCATAAGCAGAGAGTTGGACAACATAGCTTTGTGCCAGACTCTGTCAAAAGCCTCAAAGATATCAAAGGCGATGACAAACGATTCCCCATAGTTTCTGAGAGAAGATGACCATACATGAGTATGATAGGACAGGTCACCAGTGGATCTTGCCTTGCGGAAGCCATACTGGTGATCGGAGATAAGCGAGTTACAGCAATCCCTCGCTATATCGCGGTTCACCTATCGCGGATTCACTGTATTGCAGTGTTTTTTTGGTGAGTTTTTTTTTCTGGGTATATGCGAAAAAATTAAAATTTTATGAAATAAAAATTTTCAGTATTTTCATTATTTTAGTGAAAAATTTTTCATTATTTTATTGATAAAAAAATGTATTTCCCAGCCTATGAATGGTAAAACAGTTAGAAATAATAAAAAACATAAATCTGACCATGTAACTCTGCACCATAGAAAGTACGATGCCAGAATCAGCGTTTCGGAAAACGCGAAGGGTCGCACCTACGTGAGCTACCATAAATAAAAATTTCCAGTAGTTTCATGATTTTATTGATAAAAAAACGTATTTCTTAGCCTAAAAATAATAAAACAGTAAAAAATAGTGAAAAACATATATACTAACAGTATTGCACCATATAAAATACGATACCCGTATCAGCGCTTCGGAAAACAAAAAGGGTCGCAACTACGTGAGCTAGTACATATTGAAACTTTCATTATTTTATTGATAAAACAAGTATTTCCTAGCCTAAGAATAAAAAAAACAGTAAAAATGAGTAAAAAACATAAATTTAAACATATAACTCACAGTATTGCACCATGCGAAATACTGTCCGATAGCGTACAATGTATTGGCGTCTTGGAAAACACAAAGGCTAGCACCAAAGTGAAATAGTTCATGGAATGCTATTGGATGAAAGGGTGGGAGATGACGAATCACATAATTGTTTTTCTGCATGTTCTGTATCATGGGGTCTGATTGGCTTTTTGATTGAAGCTTGGTTCTCCCACCATCTTCCATTGTCTCGCCTCACTCGTTCAGTCTGACTCACATGTGCACCGTTCACGTTGTGTTTATTAATATGCTGTGCTCGTGATTTTATTAACTCACGTATTTCAATCTCTGCAATGCCTCCCAAGCATCCTTCATCTTCTAAGGCTTCTGGTAGTGAGCCTAAGCGGCAAAGGAGTATGTTAACCATAACAGATAAGGTGAAACTGTTAGATATGCTGAAAGAAGGAAAAAGGTTTACGGATGTCGGCCGCTATTTTGGCCTCAATGAATCTACTGTTCGCTACATCAAAAAGGACGAAGCAAATATCAGGAAAACAGCGACTATTTCTTTTAATAAATCAGCGAAGAGGGTCGTAACATCCCGCAATAAGATAATAGTGCGGATGGAATCTGCTTTGGCCCTGTGGATTGCTGATTGCAGAAAGAAGAACATCAGCATAGACAGCAATATCATACAAACAAACACGAAGAAGCTGTACGAGGCATTCGCTGCAAATGAACCCGACGACGACAGTGGCGAACATGGAGAGGAGGAGGAGAGAGAAGAAGATATCGACGACCCACAACCAGGACCCTCCAGCAATTCTCCACTGAGGATACAATCGTTCGTGGCAAGCAAGGGATGGTTCGCCAAATTTCAAAAACGCTATGGCCTAAAGAGCGTTTCAGTTTATGGCGAAGCTGCCTTTGCAAATACAGCTGCTGCAGAAGATTACGTGAACAACGACTACAAAAAAATTATTGCCGAAGGGGATTATGCTCCTGAGCAAGTCTTCAACATGGATGAGACTGGGTTATTTTGGAAGAGAATGCCATCTCGCATTTTTCTCTTCAAGGAAGAAGCTAAAGCCCCGGGATTTAAAGCGCACAAAGATCGCGTTACCCTCATCATGTGCGGAAATGCTGCGGGCTTCATGTTAAAGCCCGGGCTTATCTACAAGTCAAAGAACCCTAGGGCTTTGAAGAATAAAAACAAGAATCTGCTGCCAGTGCATTGGATGCATAACCCTAAGGCCTGGATCACGAAAAGCCTCACATCGGACTGGTTTCACCAATGCTTTATCCCTCAGGTCAATATTTATCTTGCGAAAAAATGCCTTAAATTTAAGGTCCTTCTTTTGATGGACAATGCTGGTGGCCACGCAACTAATCTCGAATAGTAGAGTTCCTGCCACCGAATACGACGTCACTGATTCAGTCTATGGATCAAGGTGATATTCTTGTGTTCAAGGCCCTCTACACACGAAATGCCCTGGCGAACCTGGTTGAAGCCATGGATGCGGACAAAGAATTCTCAATGAAGACGTACTGGCTTAATTACACGATTGCCACATGCCTTCAAAATATTCAGAAGGCAATCAAAGAGATGAAGCCGGCCACAATCAATGCCAGCTGGAAGAAGTTGTGGCCCGAAGTCATCCACGACTACAAGGGATTTGCTCCTGACGAAGTCCATAACTCGACAGTTGCGAAAGCTGTGAAGTTGGCTGCATTGTTAGGAGGAGAAGGCTTTAAAGATATGACTCACGAAGATGTGAATGAACTGATTGACTGCCACTCGCAGCCTTTGACTGATGAAGACTTGGAAGAAATGACAAAATCAGCGAGCGAAGAAGAGGAAGAAGAAGAACTTGAGGAAACGCACGAAGAAATTGAAGAACCTGGCCTTACACTCGCACGTTTGGCAGCCATGTATGAACATGTGAAAGCAGTCCAACAACTCTCGCAGGTACATGACAATAATATGGTTCGTTCGGTGACCTTCTGTAATCTTCTCGACGATGCCATGATTCCATACCAGACCATCTTCCAACAAAAGAAGAAACAGCAACAGTAACTCCATATTACCATGTTCTTCGCCCCCAATAAGCAGCCGTAAAGCTGTCATTGGCTGCGGAATAATTTCCTCTGTAGTCTACAAACGTCATTACCACCTCATTCACGGTAAGTTTACCTATCACGTACATATAAATTTACGTTGCATGCTGTTATTTATAAAGTAAAGGGTGGTTTTTTAACAGTGCAGGGAGGGTTTATAGAGTAAACGGAAAAATAATTATAAAATACCTATGTACAGAGTTACCCCGTTGTATCGCGCTTCTTGGTTCGCGGTCTCACTCTATCGCGTTTTTTTTTTTTTATAAATTATTATTTTATTTTATGGGTATACGCAAAAATATTAAAATATTGACAAAAAAAAAAAATTTCAGTATTTTAATTTTTTTTATTGAACATTTTTTTTTCATTATTTAATTGATAAAAAAAAAATTATTTCCCAGCCTACGAATAATAAAACAGTAAAAAAATAGTAAAAAACATAAATTTAGATATACGTACGTACAGTATAACTCACAGTACAGGGTATTGCATCATGCAAAACAGTGTCCGATAGCGTACAATGTATTGGGGTCACAGCTACGTGAGGTAGCATATATATTTATATTTCCAGTAGTTTCATGATTTTATTGATAAAAAAAACGTATTTCTTAGCCTAAGAATAATAAAACAGCAAAAAATAGTAAACAGTATTGCACCACGTAAAATACGATACCGGTGTCAGTGTTTCGGAAAACGCAAAGGCTCTCACCTACGTGACCTAGTGAATATTAAAATTTTCATTATTTTATTGATAAAACAAGTATTTCCTAGCCTAAGAATAATAAAACAGTAAAAAATAATTTAAAAAAACATATAAAGAACTAAAAGTACTTTTACCATGTAGAATACGATACCGCTATCAACGTTTCGGAAAACGAAAAGGCTCTCACCCACGTGACCTAGTGAATATTAAAATTTTCATTATTTTATTGATAAAACAAGCATTTCCTAGCCTAAGAATAATAAAACAGTAAAAAATAATAAAAAACATAAAGTACTAACAGTATTTCACCATGTAAAATACGATACCGCTATCAACGTTTCGGAAACGAAAAGGCTCTCATCTACGTGAGATAGTTCATTGAATGCTATTGGCTGAAAGGTCAGGAGACAACGAATCACAGAATTGTTTTTCAATATTTTCTGTATCATGGGGTCTGATTGGCTTTTTCATTGCAGTTTGCTTTTCCCTCCAATTTCCAATGTGCCGCCTCACTCGCTCAGTCTAACTCTCGTGTGCGCCGTTCTCGTTGTGCTTACTAATACGTTTTGCTTGTGATTTTTTTTACTCACATATTAAAACCTTTGCAATGCCTCCCAAGCATCCTTCATCTTCTAAGGCTTCTTGTAGTGAGCCTAAGCGGCAAAGGAAAATGTTAACCATTGTAGATAAAGTGAAACTCTTAGATATGTTGAAAGAAGGAAAAAAGTTTGTGGATATTGGCCGCTATTTTGGCCTCAATGAATCTACTGTGCGTTACATAAAAAAGGACGAGGCAAAGATCAGGAAAACAGCGAGCATTTCTTTTAATAAATCGGCGAAGAGGCTCGTATCACCCCGCAATAAGGCAGTAGTGCGCATGGAAGCTGCTTTGGCCCTGTGGATTGCTGATTGCAGAAAAAAAAACATCAGCTTAGACACCAATATCATACAAACAAAGGCAAAGAAGCTGAACGAGACATTCGCTGCAAATGAATCCGATGACGACAGTGGCGACCGTGGAGAGGAGGGGAGAGAAGAAGATATCGACGACCCACAACCAGGACCCTCCAGCGATTCTCCATCGAGGATACAACCGTTTGTTGCAAGCAGGGGATGGTTCTTCAGATTTCAAAAACGCTATGGCCTAAAGAGCGTTTCAGTTTATGGCGAGGCTGCCTCTGCAGATACAGCTGCCGCAGAAAATTACGTCAAGAATGACTTCAAGAAAATTATCGCCGAAGGGGAATATGTTCCTGAGCAAGTCTTCAACATGGATGAGACTGGGTTATTTTGGAAGAGAATGCCATCTCGCACTTTTCTCTTCAAGGAAGAAACTAAAGCCCTGGGATTTAAAGTGCACAAAGATCGCGTTACCCTCATCATGTGGGGAATGCTGCGGGCTTCATGTTAAAGTCCGGGCTTATCTACAAGTCAAAGAACCCTAGGGCTTTGAAGAACAAGAATAAGACTCTGCTGCCAGTGTATTGGATGCATAACCCCAAGGCCTGGATCACGAAAAGCCTCACATTGGACTGGTTTTACCAATGCTTTATCCCTCAGGTAAAACTTTATCTTATGGAAAAAGGCCTTGAATTTAAAGTCCTTCTTTTGATGGATAATGCTGGTGGCCACGCAACCAAGCTCCAATATGACGGTATTCAAGTAGAGTTCCTGCCACCGAATACGACGTCACTGATTCAGCCTATGGATCAAGGCGTTATTCGTGCGTTCAAGGCCCTATACACACGAAATGCCCTGGCGAACCTAGCTGATTCCATGGATTCGGACAAAGACTTCTCATTGAAGACTTACTGGCGTAATTACACGATTGCCACATGCCTACAAAATATTCAGAAAGCAATCAAAGAGATGAAGTCGGCCACAATCAATGCCAGCTGGAAGAAATTGTGGCCCAAAATCATCCACGACTACGAGGGATTTGCTCCTGTCGAGGTGCAGAAGGCGGCAGTTGCGAAAGCTGTGAAGTTGGCTGCATTGCTAGGAGGAGAAGGCTTTAAAGATATGACTCCCGAAGATGTGAATGAACTGATTGACTGCCACTCGCAGCCTTTGAGTGATGAAGACTTGGATGAAATGACGAAATCAGCGAGCGAAGAAGAGGAAGAACTTGAGGAATCGCACGAACCAACTGAAGAACCTGGCCTTACACTCGAACGTTTGGCGGCCATGTATGAACATTACAAAGCACTCCAACAACTCTCGCAGGAACATGACGAAAATATGGTTTGTTCGGTGACCTTCTGTAATTTTCTCGACGATGCCATGACTCCTTACCATGCCATGTTCCAACAAATGAAGAAACAACAACAGCAACTCCCCATTACCATGTTCTTCCCCCCAAAAAAGCAACAGTAAAGCTTTTATTGGCTGTGAAATAATTTCCTCCGGGGTCGAGAATGATGATCATCACCTCATTCACGGTAAGTTTACCTATCATGTACAAATGTATGTCACGTCATTATCACCTCATTCACCGTTATTTTATCTATCACTTTCATAAAAATTTACGTTGCTTGCTGTTATTTATAATGTAAAGGGTGTTTTTTTTAACAGTGCAGGGAGGGTTTATACAGTGCATAAACGAAAAAATAATTGTAAATGAGTATGTATGTCACGTCATTATCACCTCATTCACCGTAATTTTATCTATCACTTTCATAAAAATTTACGTTGCTTGCTGTTATCTATAATTTTAAGGGTGTTTTTTTTTAACAGTGCAGGGAGGGTTTATACAGTACGTAAATGAAAAAATAATTGTAAATGATATGTATGTCACGTCATTATCACCTCATTCACCGTAATTTTATCTATCACTTTCATAAAAATTTACGTTGCTTGCTGTTATTTATAATGTAAAGGGTGTTTTTTTAACAGTGCAGGGAGGGTTTATACAGTACATAAAAGAAAAAATAATTGTAAATGAGTATGTATGTCACGTCATTATCACCTCATTCATTTTTTTTCATAAAAATTTACGTTGCTTGCTGTTATCTATAATTTTAAGGGTGTTTTTTTTAACAGTGCAGGGAGGGTTTATACAGTACGTAAATGAAAAAATAATTGTAAATGATATGTATGTCACGTCATTATCACCTCATTCACCGTAATTTTATCTATCACTTTCATAAAAATTTACGTTGCTTGCTGTTATTTATAATGTAAAGGGTGTTTTTTTAACAGTGCAGGGAGGGTTTATACAGTACGTAAATGAAAAAATAATTGTGAATGAGTATGTATGACACGTCATTATCACCTCATTCACCGTAATTTTATCCATCACTTTCATAAAAATTTACGTTGCCTGCTGTTATTTATAATGTAAAGGGTGTTTTTTTAACAGTGCAGGGAGGGTTTATACAGTACGTAAGTGAAAAAATAATTGTAAATGAGTATGTATATCACGTCATTATCACCTCATTCACCGTAATTTTATCTATCACTTTCATAAAAATTTACGTTGCCTGCTGTTATTTATAATGTAAAGGGTGTTTTTTTAACAGTGCAGGGAGGGTTTATACAGTACGTAAATGAAAAAATAATTGTAAATGAGTATGTATGTCACGTCATTATCACCTCATTCACCGTAATTTTATCTATCACTTTCATAAAAATTTACTTTGCTTGCTGTTATTTATAATGTAAAGGGTGTTTTTTTAACAGAGCAGGGAGGGTTTATACAGTGCAAGCGTAAAAATATATTAAAATATCTATGTACATATAGGCGGATCCTACTTCGCGGATTTCCTGGTTCGCGGTGGGTCCCGGAACCGAACTACCGCGATAAGTGAGGCAACACTGTACATGAGTATGTCATGTCATTACCACCTCATTCACAGTAAGTTATCTATCACTTTCATATAAATTTACGCTTGCATGCTGTTATTTATGAAGCTAATGGTGGTTTGTTAGCAGTACAGAGAGGGTTTATACAGTAAACGTAAAAATAAATGTAAAATACCTATGTACATATAGGGTGATCCTACTATGCGGAAATTCACCTATCGCGACAGGTCCCGGAACCTAACCCTCGCGATAAACGAGGGATCAATATATATATATATATATATATATATATATATATATATATATATATATATATATATATATATATATATATATATATATATATATATATATACAGTAATCCCAAGCTGGATCGCGTTTCTTGGTTCGCGTTTTCACTGTACCATGGTTATTTTTGGCAAATTATTATTTTATTTTTTGGATATATGAAAAAATATTAAAATATTAAAAATATAAAAATTCTCAGTATTTTCATTTATTTCATTGAAAAAAAAATATTTCATTATCTAATTGATAAAAAAAATTTATTTCCCAGCCTACGAATATAAAACAGTAAAAAATAGTAAAAAACACAAATTTAGATATACGTACATACAGTATAACTCACAGTATTGCATCATGCGAAATAGTGTCCAATAGCGTACAATGTATTGGCATCGCAGGTACATGAGCTAGCATATGTATTTATATTTCCAGTAGTTTCATGATTTTACTGATAAAAAACGTATTTCTTAGCCTAAGAATAATAAAACAGTAAAAATTAGTAAAAACATAAATACTAACAGTATTGCAACATGTAAAATACGATACCGCTATCAGCGTTTCGGACAAAGGCTCGTTCAGTCTAACTCACGTGTGCGCCGTTCACGTTGTGCTTATTAAACGATTTGCTTGTGTCCCATAGCGTACAGTGTATTGGGGTCGCAGCTACGTGAGCTAGCATATATATTTATATTTCCTGTAGTTTTATGATTTTATTGATAAAAAAACGTATTTCTTAGCCCAAGAATAATAAAACAGTAAAAAATAGTAAAAAACATAAATACTAACAGTACTACAACATGTAAAATACGCTACCGCTATCAGCGTTTCGGACAAAGGCTTCCACCATCTTTCATTGTCTCACCTCACTCGTGTGCGCCGTTCACGTTGTGCTTATTAATAAGTTTTGCTTGTGATTTTTTTACTCGCATGTTTTAACCTTTGCAATGCCTCCCAAGCATCCTTCATCTTCTAAAGCTTCTTGTAGTGAGCCTAAGCGGCAAAGGAAAATGCTAACCATAACAGATAAGGTAAGTTTACCTATCACGTACATATAAATTTACGTTGCATGCTTTTATTTATAAAGTAAAGGGTGGTTTTTTAACAGTGTAGGGAGGGTTTATACAGTAAACGTAAAAATAATTGTAAAATACCTATGTACATGAGTATGTCATATAAATTTACGCTTGCATGCTGTTATTTATGAAGTAAAGGGTGGTTTGTTAACAGTACAGGGAGAGTTTATACAGTTTATACAGTGTAAACGTAAAAATAATTAAAATATCTATGTACATATAGGCTGATCCTACTCCGCGATTTTCCTGCCTCGCGCCGGGTCCCAGAACCGAACCCTCGCGATATATATATATATATATATATATATATATATATATATATATATATATATATATATAAATATATATATATATATATATATATATATATACCTCACCCAACGTCGTTAATTGGTTCCAGGAGAGACGGCTTAAGTCGAAAAACGACTTATAACGAATTAGCTTGTATCTAGTTTAGCCTAGATATACAGATTTACTGTAGTAGTAGTATAGTTGGGTGGGATATGCATTTTGCAACGGCTCCCAAGTCTTGGTTTTGCTTTCCTAAACTGTTTGTGCGGTTTTTATTATTTGATTTCTTTTTCTACAAATTCTTTTTATATATCTTCTTTCTTTGACGTCTTTTTCACTACAATATCTAAATAACAATATATTATAAATTATTTCAATTTTCTTTTCAATATATGGTTGTGCCAAAAAACTATATTCTGTTCTTATTTGTGCCTATGCTTCACAAAATAGTAGAAAATGTTCTAGGCTCTCTTCACATTGTTCAAACGTTGGGCAGGTAGTATCTTTATTTTTTTAATTTATGTACAGTAAACAAATTAATCTATTATGCGATTGGCAACAGGCTTAGCATGGTGGCAAGTGTTGCCGGATAAAGCGGATGTTTCTATTTTCAAATGTATGGTACATTTTAAGATATATATTAATTACAAGATGGTAGTACTGTAATTTAGATATAAATGTACTTCATCTTTAAGATACTTGAAATAACTTACCAGCTCACATGTATGTTTTTTATAGTTATCACATCTCTCATTTATGTATTCTGGCAACACTGATGGTGGCAGTGAGGACGAAGCTGCATTCGTTTTGTCACTCTTCCGCATCAGCTAATGCACCCTCACATGCTATTTCCCTAATGATATTATATTAAAAATATGTTTGCTCTTTGTTCTTAATGCTTTTTTTAAATTTTCTTCATAATATCCGATCGCATTAAACGGTAGATGAGGAGAAGGATGCTGGAGAACGAACCTCTATCGGCAAACGTTTTGCTACTTCCGTATCGGATGATGCACCCTCACACGCTATTTCCCTGACGATATTATATCAAAAATATGTTTGCTGTTTGTTCTTAATGCTTTTATTCAATTTTCTTCATAATATCCGATTCCATTAAGCGGTAGAAGAGGAGTAGGATGCGGGAGAACGAACCTCTATCGGCAAACGTTTTGCTACTTCCGTATCACCTGATGCACCCTCACACGCTATTTCCCTAACAATATTACTGTATATTAAAAATAGCTTTGCTGTTTGTTCTTAATGCCTTTATTCAATTTTCTTCATAATATTTGATTGCATTAAGCGGTAGAAGAGGAGTAGGATGCGGGAGAACGAACCAGTGCTGCCAAGTCAAGCTGTCAAAAATTCCCTAGATTCACTTACAAAATTTCCCTATTTGGCTCAAAATATTCCCGTTATAGATACATATACTGTACAAGGCTATATACATTTCAATTTCTTCATCTCAATTGGCACACACAGAGTAAAAATGTAAAGAATTAGAATAATAATAGCTAGTTCAGAATTTACCTCTTCCTTTTTTGGATTTTCCCTAGATTTTAGTGAACTTTCAAGTTTCTTCCCTGTTTCCCTGCACCCACCAGAATTTCCCTAAAACAAGGAAATTTCCCTGTACCTAGCAGCCTATGAACGAACCTCTATCGGCAAAAGTTTTGCTACTTCCGTATCAGCTGATGCACCCTCACACACTATTTCCCGGACAATATTATATTAAAAATAACTTTGCTGTTTGTTCTTAATGCTTCTTTCCAATTAGGTGCCATGGGGGCAAAATATAAGGTCACAAATGAATGAGAATGAGAGTACCCGATAAACAGACATATACCATGCATAAACTAATCAATGCAAAACAATAGTGGTTTCACGGGAATGACGAGTGACGACGCCTAACGGTAGATAATGGAACTACTGTACGTATTTTAATAAGATTTTATATGCTTTTATGCTTATTTATTGTACAATAACATGATTTTATGTGCTTTTGTTTTTATTTATTGCACAGTAACATGATTTCATGTGCTTTTAATGGTTTTCTAGAGCTCTTATGATTCCAATATTTGTAGCGGACAGACGTAAAGTTGATTATAATGACGTAAACTTTATTTTTTTTTTATTTTTCCATATACTTTTTTGAAAACCGACACATAATCGAGAACGACTTAACTCGAAACGACTTAAGCCGAGGTATACTAGTATATATATAAACAGTGTTGCATCACTTATCGCGGTAGTTCGGTTCCGGGACCCGGCGCGAACCCGGGAATCCGTGGTGTAGAGATCAGCCTATATGTACTTAGATATTTTAATGTATTTTTACTTTTACACTGTATAAACCCTCCCTGTACTGTTAAAAAAACACCCTTTACATTATAAATAACAGCAAGCAACGTAATTTTTTTATGAAAGTGATAGGAAAACTTACCATGAATGAGGTGATGATGACTTGACATACATAGGTGCAGTATTTTACAATAATTTTTACGCTTACGTAAAATAGCGGCCGACATCCACAAACTTTTTTCCTTCTTTCAACATATCTAAGAGTTTCACTTTATCTACAATGGTAGCATTTTCCTTTGCCGCTTAGGCTCACTACAAGAAGCCTTAGAAGATGAAGGATGCTTGGGAGGCATTGCAAATGTTAAAATATGCGAGTAAAAAAATCACAAGCAAAATATATTAATAATAATAAGCACAACATGAATGGCGCACACGAGTGAGGCGAGACAATGGAAGATGGTGGAAGCCTTTGTCCGAAACGCTGATAGCGGTATCGTATTTTACATGTTGCAATACTGTTAGTATTTATGTTTTTTACTATTTTTTACTGTTATAGTATTCTTAGGCTAAGAAATACGTTTTTTTTTATCAATAAAATCATGAAACTACTGGAAATATAAATATATATGCTAGCTCACGTAGCTTCGACCACAATACATTGTACGCTATCGAACACAAGCAAAACGTGAGTTAGACTGAAGGAGTCTTTGTCCGAAACGCTGATAGCAGTATCGTATTTTACATGTTGCAATACTGTTAGTATTTATGTTTTTTACTATTTTTTACTGTTTTATTATTCTTAGGCTAATAAATACGTTTTTTTATCAATAAAATCATGAAACTACTGGAAATATAAATATATATGCTAGCTCATGTAGCTGCGACCCCAATACATTGTACGCTATCGAACACTATTTCGTATGATGCAATACTGTGAGTTGTACTGTACGTACGTATATCATTCAGTTATTAGTACAATGTATATTAATTTAAAATTCATCTACATATTTGATGATTGTACAAAATCTATTGTATTTATTCACTGTAATTTGGACCAAATATTCCTTTTGTAAAGATTATACTGTACTTTTCAAAAGAGGTGGTCAATAAACGTATCTAGCTATCTATCTACATTTATGGTTTTTACTATATTATTATTCGTAGGCTGGGAAATAAATTTTTTTTATCAATCAGATAATGAAATATGGTTTTTTCAATAAAAAAAAAATTAAAATACTGAGAATTTTTTTTTCTAATATTTTAATATTTTTGCATATACCCATGAAATAAAATAATAATTTATCAAAAAAAAACCGCGATAGAGTGAGAAAGCAAACCAGGAAGCGCAAATAACTGAGATAACACTGTATATATATATATATATATATATATATATATATATATATATATATATATATATATATATATATATATATATATATATATATATATATATATATATATGCACCTAGTTCGCTTTTTACGCATGTTTATAATCCGCGAATTTGAAGTAACGCCCCTAAAAAAAAATGGTAAAAAAATACAAAATTTGCAAATAACACCCATGCAAAAAATAATTTTTATTTTTTTTATTTTAGTAAATAATCGTCCAGCTCGGAGGCAATTTTCCACCATGCTCCTCCTCTTCTACCACTTAATGCAATCGGATATTATGAAAGTAATGGAAAAAAAGCATTAAGTATAAACAGCAAACAAATTTGCGATATAATATCGTCAGGGATATAGCGTGCGAGGGTGCATCAGCTGATACAGAGGCGGTAAAACGTTTGCAGATAGATGTTTGTTCTCCCACATCCTCCTCCTCTTCTACCGCTTAATGCAATCAGATATTATGACGACAATGGAAAAAAGCTTTAAGAACAAATAGTAAACAAACTTGCAATATAATATCATCAGGGAAATACCGTGTGAGGGTGCATCAGCTGATATGGAGGTGGCAAAACGTTTGCAGATAGAGGTTCGTTCTTCCGCATCCTCCTCCTCTTCTACCACTTAATGCGATCGGATATTATGAAGAGCACTGAAAAAAAGCATTAAGAACAAACAGCAAACAAACTTTCGATATAATATCGTCAAGGAAATAGCGTGCGAGGGTGCATCAGCTGATACGAAGGCGGCAAAATATTTGCAGATAGAGGATCGTTCTCTCGCATCTTCCTCCTCTTGTACCACTTAAAGCAATTGGATATTATAAAGACAATGGAAAAAAGCAATAAGAACAAACAGCAAATAAACTTGCGATATAATATCGTCAGGGAAATAGCGTGCGAGGGTGCATAGGATGATAAGGAGGCGGCAAAACGTTTGCAGATAGAGGTTTGTTCTCCCGCATCCTCCTCCTCTTCTACCACTTAATGCGATCGAATATTATGAAGAGAATGGAAAAAAAGCATTAAGAACAAACAGCAAACAAACTTGCGATATAATATCGTCAAGGAAATAGCGTGCAAGGGTGCATCAACTGATACGGAGGCTGCAAAACCTTTGCATCCTCGTGCTCGTCGCCACCATGCACGTCCCAGTGTATGCCTGTTGCCCACTGCATAATAGAGTGCATTAATTTTTTTACTGTACAGTAAATCTGTATATCTTTTATACTGTACACTATTTGCATGTTAATATAAATAACTTAAGGTCTTTCTACTTTGTTATGTACTTATAAAATATGTTTTACTTATATTATATCTTTGGTATGGTATAGTGTGTCTGTATACAGTTGTGAAACGTATCTATGCCCATTGTCATTTTTTCTTATTGAAAATGACTAGTTACATTACGCGAAAATTACAATACGCTGCACTCCTGAGAACCTATCTTTGCGATATTCTAAGAACTAGGTGTGTATATATATATATATATATATATATATATATATATATATATATATATATATATATATATATATATATATATATCTATATATATATATATATATATATATATATATATATATATATATATATATATATATATATATATATATATATATATATATATATATATATATATATATATATATATATATATATATAGATATATATATATATAGTATATATATATATATATATATATATATATATATATATATATATATATATATATATATATATACAGTGTTTCCCTGGTTATTCGCGTTTCTTGGTTCGCGTTCTCACTGTATCGCGGGGGGTTTTTTGGCCAAAAAAAAAAATAAATAAATAAAAAATTAAAAAAAAAAAAAAATAAAAAAAATAAAGATTATT
>JAXCGZ010017740.1:30000-32500 GCA_037179515.1 Halocaridina rubra | reverse complement strand
TATATCTGCTATACTTAGGAATGAACGCATTCTAACTGAATGCCACTATGTTCATATTACAGATTCCCCAACCTCACTCGTGGCTTCATTTTAGCATTTAATTCAATTCCCAATCTCATGTCGGGCATGAAATATCAAATAAGCACATTACATATGTGAAAACATGAATCATTTTTTACCCCGACCGGGACTCGAACCTAGGACTTATGATCACTAAGTCAAGGCGCTACCACTACACCACAGAAGGTTAAAAGGAATCCAACCTTATAGATTATATCTGCTATACTTAGGAATGAACGCATTCTAACTGAATGCCACCATGTTCATATTACAGATTCCCCAACCTCACTCGTGGCTTCATTTTAGCATTTAATTCAATTCCCAATCTCATGTCGGGCATGAAATATCAAATAAGCACATTACATATGTGAAAACATGAATCATTTTTTACCCCGACCGGGACTCGAACCTAGGACTTATGATCACTAAGTCAAGGCGCTACCACTACACCACAGAAGGTTAAAAGGAATCCAACCTTATAGATTATATCTGCTATACTTAGGAATGAACGCATTCTAACTGAATGCCACCATGTTCATATTACAGATTCCCCAACCTCACTCGTGGCTCATTTTAGCATTTAATTCAATTCCCAATCTCATGTGGGCATGAAATATCAAATAAGCACATTACATATGTGAAAACATGAATCATTTTTTACCCCGACCGGGACTCGAACCTAGGACTTATGATCACTAAGTCAAGGCGCTACCACTACACCACAGAAGGTTAAAAGGAATCCAACCTTATAGATTATATCTGCTATACTTAGGAATGAACGCATTCTAACTGAATGCCACCATGTTCATATTACAGATTCCCCAACCTCACTCGTGGCTCATTTTAGCATTTAATTCAATTCCCAATCTCATGTGGGCATGAAATATCAAATAAGCACATTACATATGTGAAAACATGAATCATTTTTTACCCCGACCGGGACTCGAACCTAGGACTTATGATCACTAAGTCAAGGCGCTACCACTACACCACAGAAGGTTAAAAGGAATCCAACCTTATAGATTATATCTGTAATATGAACATGGTGGCATTCAGTTAGAATGCGTTCATTCCTTAGTATAGCAGATATAATCTATAAGGTTGGATTCCTTTTAACCTTCTGTGGTGTAGTGGTAGCGCCTTGACTTAGTGATCATAAGTCCTAGGTTCGAGTCCCGGTCGGGGTAAAAAATGATTCATGTTTTCACATATGTAATGTGCTTATTTGATATTTCATGCCCACATGAGATTGGGAATTGAATTAAATGCTAAAATGAGCCACGAGTGAGGTTGGGGAATCTGTAATATGAACATGGTGGCATTCAGTTAGAATGCGTTCATTCCTAAGTATAGCAGATATAATCTATAAGGTTGGATTCCTTTTAACCTTCTGTGGTGTAGTGGTAGCGCCTTGACTTAGTGATCATAAGTCCTTGGTTCGAGTCCCGGTCGGGGTAAAAAATGATTCATGTTTTCACATATGTAATGTGCTTATTTGATATTTCATGCCCACATGAGATTGGGAATTGAATTAAATGCTAAAATGAGCCACGAGTGAGGTTGGGGAATCTGTAATATGAACATGGTGGCATTCAGTTAGAATGCGTTCATTCCTAAGTATAGCAGATATAATCTATAAGGTTGGATTCCTTTTAACCTTCTGTGGTGTAGTGGTAGCGCCTTGACTTAGTGATCATAAGTCCTAGGTTCGAGTCCCGGTCGGGGTAAAAAATGATTCATGTTTTCACATATGTAATGTGCTTATTTGATATTTCATGCCCACATGAGATTGGGAATTGAATTAAATGCTAAAATGAGCCACGAGTGAGGTTGGGGAATCTGTAATATGAACATGGTGGCATTCAGTTAGAATGCGTTCATTCCTAAGTATAGCAGATATAATCTATAAGGTTGGATTCCTTTTAACCTTCTGTGGTGTAGTGGTAGCGCCTTGACTTAGTGATCATAAGTCCTAGGTTCGAGTCCCGGTCGGGGTAAAAAATGATTCATGTTTTCACATATGCAATGTGCTTATTTGATATTTCATGCCCACATGAGATTGGGAATTGAATTAAATGCTAAAATGAGCCACGAGTGAGGTTGGGGAATCTGTAATATGAACATGGTGGCATTCAGTTAGAATGCGTTCATTCCTAAGTATAGCAGATATAATCTATAAGGTTGGATTCCTTTTAACCTTCTGTGGTGTAGTGGTAGCGCCTTGACTTAGTGATCATAAGTCCTAGGTTCGAGTCCCGGTCGGGGTAAAAAATGATTCATGTTTTCACATATGTAATGTGCTTATTTGATATTTCATGCCCACATGAGATTGGGAATTGAATTAAATGCTAAAATGAGCCACGAGTGAGGTTGGGGAATCTGTAATATGAACATGGTGGCATTCAGTTAGAATGCGTTCATTCCTAAGTATAGCAGATAT
>JAXCGZ010017740.1:0-10000 GCA_037179515.1 Halocaridina rubra | reverse complement strand
CAACTTTAATATTGATGATCACATTAACGTAAACCATTACGTTAACGATTGTCGTACAGCGCCTTTTGCCTTTAAGAGACTAATTAGTAATGACATTGTGACATAAGCTTATCGTGAGTGTATCGCGAAAGATTAGTTCAAAGAAAATATTTTGAGAATAATGATTGTGTTGTTGTGCTAGTCATGAGTGAATATTGCTGGTTGATATTGTCAAGTGCAACATAGTGTTGGCTGAAATAGAGACCCCAGTGAAGGGAGTATGTGACAGTGGATCACATTTTGATGCAAGATATTTCTTTTATTAAAGAGATCTAAAGAAGTTAGTTGAATTAATTTAGTGTGGAAATAGGGTAAGACAGACTTGCACAGTTTTTAAGATGAAATTAAACGATACTATGGCATTATAACAACTATTTCGAGCAAGGAGGGCTAAATTAGGTTAAGTTAGGTTAGGTTTGGTTAGGCTTAATTGAATTATGCTAGCTCCCTAGTAATAATGGTTATTCACTTCCTATGGGAATGCTAGAATTTCGTCTTCCCTCCTTTGGAACACAGTAACAGAGCAGTTTTACCAGCTAACCTCACATTGTTGTGTGGCTAATAATATATAAACTGTAATTATAATCCAATCTAGGTTCAAGTACGTTTGAATTAACTAATAAAACTAAGATTAATTATATCTATATCCATATGTTCAGTAGGTTGACCATGGCACAAGCAACCTGTTGAAAGGCTACGACTAAAGGTATTACGGATTCAACTAGGACTGGCCAAGACGGCTCCTGGTTGAGTCTTGCTTCAGGACAGTTATTTCCTTATGACTACATCTACACCGAATATTCTGGCGTTTTTGTTACACATCTCTTGCTAGTCCATTACATTTGACAAGTCACAACAGTCCCCATATCTGTTTCTTTTTGCCCTCTTTTTTCCTCATATTTGCTACTATTTAAGGAAAGCACAGCTTATGGCATAGAGGGGTGCGAAGAATCTCCGGGGATCTTGTTGACTCGACTACTGGCTTAAGGGCAGATACGCCTGGTGGTAGTAATGATTCTACCCTTAACCTTGCACCTCCCAAGAGAATTGCTTCTTTCACTCTTCACTGTTCTGACATTCATGGCCTGAACTCTGATCTTTCGTCTGTGGAACAGCACTTAGGTACATCCCTCCTTAACCTCCTCCTCCTATCTGAAACCCAACTGTCTGTCCATGCTTCCACTGACTCATTTCAAATCTCTCACTATAACCTGTTTTCTCAGTTTCGTTCCAAAGGTGGGGTCTGTACCTAAAGCAACACTGACACTCCTATTGCAATGCTCATGGACCTTGAATCCCCTGACTTTGATGTTCTTTGGCTAAAAATCTATCTCTCCATCACTACAATATTCCTTTGTTTCTGCTACTGTTCTCCAAACTCCACCGAGTCTGAGTCTTGCTTTGCATATCTGTTCTCTTGGAATGAGTCCTTGCTATCTTCTCACACACATGCCGAAGTTCTCTACATTGGAGACTTCAATATACACCACAGTGAGTGGCTTAATTCTTCTCACACTGATGTGGGAGGAAGTGAAGCCCTTGCTTTCACTATTACTCGCGATCTGGAGCAAATTATCAATTGTACTACTCGTGTTCGCGGTCGACACGAACATGCAGCAAATACTCTTGACCTATTTGTTACTTCTAACCCTTCAAACTATTCTTATTCTGTGCTTTCCCCTCTTGGTAAATCTGACCACTCTGTGATCTCAATCTCTTCCAGTTTTGCTCCCCCTCCACCAATCCCTCCTACTCAGTGCTTCCTTTTGGCACTTTGAACATACCTAAGTTGAGAATTTGTGTAACTTCATCATTGACTTCCAATGGAAGGACTACTGCTTTCGGTCCTGCAATCCTGATCAGGTAGCCTTAAAAGTTGCCAAGATCACAACCTTGGGAATGGAGGCATACATCCCCTCCTCTACGAAAACTTTCTGTCCCCCTAAACCTTGCTTTGATCATGCTTGCTCCATGGCTATCCAGGCCAGGAATCGGGCACACCGGTCTTACCAAGTTTCACCTTCCGAATTAACTCGCTCTGCTTGTATTATAGCTAGGAATCGCTGTACTGCCCAGAGTCGAAGGTCTTAGGTTTCCTTTATAATAAGGAAAGTTGATGACCTTAACTCCTCTCCCACTGACAGATGTTTCTGGTCCTTGCCAAAAACCTCTCCAAAACCTTCTTTAACTCAAGCTTTCCCCCTCTCATTCGTTCTGATGGTTCTATAGCTTGCTGTCCCACTGCCAAATCCACTCTCTTTGACTCTCATTTTTCTGCCAACTCTTCTGTAAACGATTCCAGAGCACTTGTTCCTCAGTCTTTACCTCTTTCTAGCCCTATGCCTTCTCTTATCCTTTCTTCATGCATAGTTCATATGATTCTTCGCTCGCTAAAGACGAACAAGGCATCTGATCCCGATGGTATCCCTATAAGGTTCTATAGGGAGTTTGCAGATGAACTGGCTCCAGTGCATTGCCGTCACTTTCGCCTCATTCTGTCAACAAGTATCTATCCTTCATCTTGGAAGCATACTCTAGTTCAACCTGTTCCTAAGAAGGGTGACCACTCTATTTTTTCTTCAAACTACCGACCTATTGCCCTAACCTCTTCTGTTGCTAAAGAGTTCGAAACTTTGCTCAATGCTCACTTCTTGAAATGCCTTGAATCTAACACACTTTTCTCCGATCACCATTATGTCTTCCGCAAGGCATGATCCACTGGTGATCTCCTATCCTATCTTACTCATGCATGGTCATCTTCTCTGAGGAATTATGGGGAATCCTTCGTCATGGTCCTTGATATCTCTGAGGCTTTTGGCAGAGTCTGGCAAAAGGCTCTGTTGGCCAAAGTCCCTTCCTATGGCTTTACCCCTTCTCTCTGTTCTCGGATTTCCAGTTTTCTTACTGACCGTTCTATATCTGTAGTTGTTGATGGTCTAACCCTTTCCCTGTTACCAGTGGTGTTCCTCAGGGCTCTATTCTTTCACCTACTCTGTTCCTTCTCTTCATCAATGATCTTATACAATCCCCATCTTTCTTTCTTCTTCAGGCCTTTGCTGACGATTCTACCCTTCACTTTTCCTCTGCCTTTTCTTCACAACCTTCATCTGCTACTCATAATCAGTCTCGTATCACTCTTTCTTCTACTCTCAACTCCGATTTGCAGAAGGTATCTGAATAGGGCACCCAAAATTTTGCTAAATTTAATGCCTCCAAGACACAGTTTCAGGCTATCGATTTATATTTTACTCCTCCTAATAACCCTATTGTCTTCGAAACTAACGAACTTTACCCTCTTAATTCTATCAACATATTAGGAATCCATATAGCCTCTAACTTGTCTTGGAGGAATCACATAACCCAAATTTCTAATCTACATCCAAAAAATTGAGGGTTCTGTTTCGTTTTCGTCATTGCTCTTCCTCTTTACAGTTACTTAAAATCCATAAAGGTCTTATCCGTCCCTGCTTAGAATACTGCTTATAAATCTGAAGTGCTTCTTGTTATATTTATCTCCTTGATAGGGTTGAATCTAAGGCAGTCACTCATTAATGATCCATCACTTGCTTTTAATTTGGATTCTCTCTATCTTCGCAGTAAGGTATCATCCCTTTTTCTTTTCTATCGCTACTACTTTCTTCGCTGTTCTGATGAGTTGGTGAATTATATTCCTCCGCCGCTGCCGATGCCACGTAGCACTCGCCAAGCGGCCTCATCTCACAGGTACTGTGTGGAGATTTGTAGCTCACGGATTGGTTGGTGCAGCGACTGCTTCTTCCCATCTACATCCAGACTCTGGAACTCTCTTCCTTCATCTGTCTTTCCAATTCTTATGACCTTTCGTCCTTCAAAAAGCGGATCTATCGTCATCTCCGTCGCTAATCCTCCATATCTCTAGGTCGTCAGTACTTTGACTATTTTTTCAATCTGTCGTTTTCCTTTGTGTATCATTTCCTCATCTCTTCCTTGTCCTTAACCTTTTGTTCCCTTCGTCTTGGTGTTTTCTCGTGCCCGGGCCTTTATTGATGAGGGCAGTTTTTGCTTGTCCCGGTGTCATACCCATAAAAAAATTAAAATATTGTGGAATGTCAACACCAGTTCGATTAGGTTAGAAAATACGGTAAATTTTCACAATTGGACTCGTCCCAATTTGAACATGGAAATTATATTTTTCTATGTTTTTTTGTGAACTTGGAATAAATTTGACCTTGAAAGCCATATGAAATTTTATGCTAACTTAATCTAATCTAACCAAACCTGACCTAACCTAGCTTAAAGATAGTAATTTACGGCACTTGCAAAGGTCACATTCATTTAAAAGCATCAGAAATGTTGTAAACTAGTATTTTTAGGGTAGGACAGCTAAGTTAGGTTAGGTTAGATTAAAATCCATTTTCAAATGGTTTACAAGGTCGCATTCATTCAAAACGCATCAAAAACCGTTGGAAAAATAAAATTTTCACCTCCAAATTGTAAAAAATTTCCTAAAATACAGTTGGCATTAAGAATGAATTGTTAACCCTTACGAAAGCGTAGCCCAATTTAAGATTATTCGTATATTAATACAAATATCAAGCATAATAATGAAGATTGACTCGTATTTTTGTCGTTTTTTTAGCGCAATGCCTACGGTGTTTACTGCAAAGCTATTTTCACAAGATGTTCTACTATAATATATCAAGTATATGTAATTTCTTCAAGTGTTCTCTAGTACAGAAAATTCCTACCTCACTGGGAATGATAATCCTTCTTCCAGCCATCCATTCGCTTAATTCGTACTTTATGCTAACTATATCTTAACCTAACCTAAAATAACCTAACCTAACCAAGCCAAACAAGGAAGGACCAGTGAGAGCTAATCCTTCCTTTTTCTTTTGAGAGGGTTTTTTTTTTATTTGATCCAGGGCCAGACTTATGAAAGAAAAAAAAAATGTAGGAAGAAATTTTATGCCATATTCATAGGGCCATATTCAATTTTGGTGGCATATTTCAAGAGAAAAACACATATAATCCATAAAGAATTTATGTCTTAGTTATAGTGCCATATTCATATATATATATATATATATATATATATATATATATATATATATATATATATATATATATATATATATATATATTATATATATATATATATATATATATATATATATATATATATATATTTATATATATACATATATATATATATATATATATATATATATATATATATATATATATATATATATATATATATATATATATATATATATATATATATATATATATATATATATATATATATATATATATATATATATATATATATATATATATATATATATATATATATATATACATATATATATATATATATATATATATATATATATATATATATATATATATATATATATATAATATAGTGAGAAAAATTACTGAGACGAAACGTGTTCAGTATCACAGAGAATGTCTTCATTAAACCAAAATTTTGGGGCCCAAAAGGAGTGGATCTAGGTAAATGTTGACTCGTGGATTTGTGTTGCCTGCGTATTTGGGCTTGTAAAAAAAATGAGAAAAAGAGACTGACTGGGCCTTCCTAATGGGCTTCTCTGAAGTCTTGCTAAGCAAACTATACTTGGGACTTTGACAGTGCATATTTTTTATTCTCTCTATTTATTTGAGCCATGAAACTTTATTTTTAGGTTACCAGTCATATATATAATTTTTTTTTTCTTAGTTGAGAGGTGTAAAGAGGATATTTTTGTTTTTATCTAAGCACAAAAAAAAAAGCTTTATTTCCATTTCAATACAATGGGTATTCGTCAGCCAGGGCAAGCCCCAAGCCCCACTGTGGTGTCCAACCACAGCAGATCCTGCCAGTAAACAGCTTAAACTCTCGGTCTTGGACGGGAACCGATCTTTCGACCTCGTGAATGCGAAGCCAGCGCGTTACCACTGTACTAGCCAGCAAGTGAATATTTACGAGAGCTAAGCATAGGAGTTGAAACATCTGCTCTAAGGCTCACCTATATTGAGTTTCTTTATTCTTTCTCTGGAAGGTTTTGGTGCTGCCATTTACGCTTTCTTCTCGAAATGAGAAGGTAAGGAAGCTTGTATTTATATGTTTATATTTTTGAAGTGTTCATATGTGTGTGTGTGTGATTACCTAATTGTGATTACCTAATTGTGCTTACGGAAAAGAGCCCAAAGCTCGTATCTTCCCGTCTCCTGATCGGTTCCATTTTAGACTTAGTGATACTTATCATACCTGTCCTTAAAACTATGGATTGAGATAGCATTAACTACCTCCTCGCTTAGCCAATTCCAATTATCAACTACTCTTACACTGAAAAAGTATTTCCTTACATCCTGCATAGAAGCTTTCTTACGAAGCTTCAAACTATGACCTCTAGTTCTAGAGCCAGCCATATCAAAATATCGATCCCTATCCACTCTATCATAACCATGAAGGAATTTAAAGACTGTCACCATATCTCCCCTCACTCTTCTAGCTTCGAGTGATGGTAAGTTTAATTCCCTCAGCCTCTCATCATAACTGAGATTGCGTATTTCTGGCACCAGTTTCGTGGCATGTCTTTGAACTTTTCCAAGCTTAGCTATGTGCTTTTTCAAGTGCGGATTCCAAAAGGGGGCTGCATATTCGAGTTTTGGCCTCACATAGGTTACATAAATATTTCTGAACATTTCCTTGTCCATGTGCCTGAAGGCTACCCTTACATTTGATAAGAATGCATATGCTGCCCTTACTACGCCATTTATATGTATTTCTGGAGACAAATCTGCCAGTATGTTTACTCCTAGATCTCTCTCATTTTCTGTCTCTTGAAGTTGTACTCCAGCCACCGAGTAGTCAAGCTTGGGCCTTCTTGCACTTGTACCCATTCTCATTACCTTACATTCTGAAGTATTGAATTTCATTAGCCACTTTTCTGACCACTCATGCAGATTATTTAGATCCTCCTGAAGTTCTCTACCATTGTTCTCGTGTTTTACTTTCTTCACAATTTTTGCATCATCTGCAAACATATTCATGAATGAATTTACAGACTCTGGTAGGTCATTTACATATACAAGGAACAAAAGTGGCCCTAAAACTGAACCCTGTGGAACTCCACTACTAACTCTTCTCCATTCAGACACTGAGTGTCTTACTCTAACCCTCTGTTCCCTTCTTTCTAAGTAAGTTTTTATCCATTCCAAAACATTTCCACCTATTCTAGCCATTGATTGTAGCTTCCTAATAAGTCTCCCATGTGGAACAGTGTCAAATGCTTTCTGGAAGTCTAGGAATATGCAATCTGCCCAGCCCTCTCTTTCCTGTAAGATTTGGCTTACCTCATCATAAAATTCTAATAAGTTTGTTACTGTTGATCTACCTTCTCTGAAGCCATGTTGCCTCACTGACAAAAAGTTGAAGGATTCCAAGTGAAGAGAGATATGTTTCCTTAGTAGTTTCTCCATAACTTTGCAAACTATGCTGGTCAAGGAAACTGGTCTATAGTTCAGAGCCGTATTCCTCCTTCCCTTTTTTAAGATAGGTATCACATTTGCTTGTTTCCAGCATCTTGGAATCTCCCCTGACTCCAGTGACTTTTTAAATATGATACTTAGTGCCACTGATATTGTGTTTGCGCATTTTTTAAGCACATGAGGGGATATGTCATCAGGACCTGTAGCTTTATGAACATCTAAATCCATCAGCGCTTTGCATACCTCTGTGGCAGTAAGGTTGATGTTCTCTAAAACTGGCCCTTGAGCTTCTATCACTACAATCTGAGGGGGTGGGGTATTTTCTATTGTAAATACTGACTGAAACTCCTTGTTCAATTCTTTGCAGATCTCTTCATCCGTCTCAGTGATGCTTCCATCCGCTCTCTTTAGCCTTAAAACCTGTTCTTTTACCTTCAGTTTTCCTCTGATAAAGCTGTGGAAAAGCTTGGGATTCTCTTTAGCCTTCCTGGTGATGTCCCTCTCATAGTCTCTCTCTGCCTCTCTCCTTTTACTTAGGTAGTCATTTCTTGCTCTTTTGTAGGTTTGCCAGGCATTTATGTTTTTTCTCCTCCTATACCTTTTCCAGCATTTGTCTCTCCACTCCTTAGCTTTTATACACCCATTATCGAACCATTTCTCTCTGGCATTAACTACACCTACTTTGGTGACAGGTATGCAGCAATCTACTATCTTCCCATATTTCTCACAAAAGATGTCATACATTTCTTGTACAGATTTGTTGTAAAATAAGGTTCTCCAGTCAATAACTGCAAAAAGCTCATTCATTTCGATGTAATCTCCTTTCGGATAGTTCCTCCTCATGTCCTCAGTGCCTCTACTCTCAGGAAGAATATCTTCAATGATATACTCCATCAACAACACACAGTGGTCACTCTTTCCAATTGGTGGTTCATACTCAATTTTTTCAATATCCAACACATTATCTGTGAACACTAGATCAAGTAGTGATGGCTCATCCCCACCCCTGGCCCTTGTGTGTGTATGTGTGCATGTGATTACCTAATTGTGATTACCTAATTGTGTTTACGGGAAAGAGCCCAAAGCTCGTATCTTCCCGTCTCCTGATCGGTTCCATTTTTAGACTTAGTGATACTTATCATACCTGTCCTTAAAACTATGGATTGAGGTAGCATTAACTACCTCCTCGCTTAGCCAATTCCAATTATCAACTACTCTTACACTGAAAAAGTATTTCCTTACATCCTGCAAACAAGTTTTCTTCCGAAGCTTCAAACTATGACCTCTAGTTCTAGAGCCAGCCATATCGAAATATCGATCCCTATCCACTCTGTCATAACCATGAAGGAATTTAAAGACTGTCACCATATCCCCCCTTACTCTTCTAGCTTCGAGTGATGGCAAGTCTAACTCCCTCAGCCTCTCATCATAACCGAGATTGCGTATTTCTGGCACCAGTTTCGTGGCATGTCTTTGAACTTTTTCAAGCTTAGCTATGTGCTTTTTCAAGTGCGGATTCCAAAAGGGGGCTGCATATTCGAGTTTTGGCCTCACATAGGTTACATAAATATTTCTGTGTGTGTGTGTGTGTGTGTGTGTGTGTGTGTGTGTGTGTGTGTGTGTGTGTGTGTGTGTGTGTGTGTGTGTGTGTGTGTGTGTGTGTGTGTGTGTGTGTGTGTGTGTGTAATTTACATGATTGAATCCTAAAGACTTGTTCATTATTTCATAAAATGAATTAATGAATAAAAAAGTAAATAAGTGACTCATTATTTAAGAAGTAAAATTAGGGAAGGAGAGCTCACCACGTCTGTGCCTGGCAAATATTAATCTTATTTTCGTAAATAAAAGATGACTGAATGAGGAAAATATCATACAAAAATAAAATTAAAAATATGAATAAGAAATGCAATGGCATGTTACACGCAGCTGACGTGTAAAATATGAATAATAATAATAATAACAATTATATTATTGTTAATAATAAAAATACATAATAATAATAATAATAATAATAATAATAATAATAATAATAATAATATAATAATAATAATAATAATAATAATAATAATAATAATAATAATAATAATAATAATGATAATAATAATAATAATAATAATAATAATAATAATAATAATAATAATAATAATAATAATAATAATAATAGTAATAATAACAATAACAGTAATAATAATAATAATAATAATAATAATAATAACAATAATATTGATATCAATAATAATAATAATAATAATAATAATAATAATAATAAAAATAATAATAATAATAATATTGATATCAATAATGATAATAATAATAATAATAATAATAATAATAATAATAATAATAATAATAATAATAATAATAATAATAATAATAATAATAATAATAATAATAATAATAATAATAATAAAATTATAGAGCTAAGGAAAGAGGGAAGAAACTGGGCCATAAGACGAGGGATAAATTTTGAAGCATGTGTGTG
>JAXCGZ010017739.1:35000-42765 GCA_037179515.1 Halocaridina rubra | reverse complement strand
CGTAAACACAATTAGGTAATCACAATTAGGTAATCACACAAGTACACACACACACACACACACTGGCTTTATCAGAGGAAAGCTGAAGGTAAAAGAACAGGTTTTAAGGCTTAAGAGAGCGGATGGAAGCATCACTGAGACGGATGAAGAAATCTGCAAAGAATTGAACAAGGTGATTCAGTCAGTATTTATAGTAGAAAATACCCTACCCCCTCAGATTACAGAGATACAAGCTCACGGGCCGGTATTAGAGAACATCAACCTTTCAGCCACAGAGGTATGCAAAAAGCTGATGGAGTTAGATGTCCATAAAGCTACAGGTCCTGATGATATATCCCCTCATGTATTTAAAAAATGCACAAACTCAATATCAGTGGCACTAAGTATCATATTTAAAAAGTCACTGGAATCAGGGGAGATTCCAAGATGCTGGAAACAAGCAAACATGATACCTATCTTCAAAAAGGGAAGGAGGGATACGGCTCTAAACTATAGACCAGTTTCCTTGCCCAGCATAGTTTGCAAAGTTATGGAGAAACTACTAAGGAAACATATCTCTCTTCACTTTGAATCCTTCAACTTTTTATCAGTGAGACAACATGGCTTCAGAGAAGATAGATCAACAGTAACAGACTCATTAGAATTTTATGATAAGGTAAGCAGAATCTTACAGGAAAGAGAAGGCTGGACAGATTGCATATTCCAAGACTTCCAGAAAGCATTTGACACTGTTCCACATGGGAGATTTATTAGGAAGAATTGATGGAAATGCCTTGGAATGGATAAAATCTTGCTAAGAAGGAAGAAAACCGAGGGTTAGAGTACGACACTCAGTGTCTGAATGGAGAAGAGTTAGTAGTGGAGTTTCACAGGGTTCGGCTCTAGGACCACTTTTGTTCCTTGTATATGTAAATGACCTACCAGAGTCTGCAAATTCATTCAAGAATATGTTTGCAGATGATGCAAAGATTATGAAGAATGTAAGAAACGAGAACAATAGTAGAGAACTACAGAAAGATCTAAATAGTCTATATGAGTGGTCAGAAAAGTGGCTAATGAAATTCAATACTTCAAGATGTAAGGTAATGAGAATGGGTACAAGTGAAAGAAGGCCCAAGCTTGACTACTCGGTGGCATGAGTACAACTTCAAGAGACAAAATGAGAGATCTAGGAGTAAAGACTAGCAGATTTGTCTCCAGAAATACATATAAATGGCATAGTAAGGGCAGCATATGCTTTCTTATCAAATGTAAGGGTGGCCTTCAGGCACATGGACAAGGAAATGTTCAGAAATATTTATGTAACCAATGTAAGGCCATAACTTGAATATGCAGCCCCCTTTTGGAATCCGCACTTGAGAAAGCACGTAGCTAGGCTTGAAAAAGTTCAAAGACATGCCACGAAACTGGTGCCAGAAATACGCAATATCAGTTATTATGAGAGGCTGAGGGAATTAGACTTACCATCACTCGAAGCTAGAAGAGTGAGGGGGGATATGGTGACAGTCTTTAAATTCCTTCATGACTATGATAGAGTGGATAGGGATCGATAGTTTGATATGGCTGGCTCTAGAACTAGAGGTCATAGTTTGAAGCTTCATAAGAAAACTTCTTTGCAGGATGTAAGGAAGTACTTTTTTAGTGTAAGAGTAGTTGATAACTGGAATTCGCTAAGTGAAGAGGTAGTTAATGCTATCTCAATCTATAGTTTTAAGGACAGGTATGATAAGTATCACTAAGTACAAAATGGAACTGATCAGGAGACGGGAAGATACGAGCTTTGGGCTCTTTCCCGTAAGGTTCTTCGCTCACTAAAGACGAACAAGGAATCTGGTCCCGATGGTATCCCTGCAAGGTTCCTACAGAAGTTTGCAGATGAACTGGATACCGTGCTTTGCCGTCTTTTTTGCCTCATTCTGTCAACCAGTATCTATCCTTCATCTTGGAAGCATGTTCTAGTTCATCCTCTTCCTAAGAAGGGTGACCGCTCTATTGCTTCTAACTACCGACCTATTGCTCTAACCTCTTCTATTGCTAAAGTTTTCAAAACTTTGCTCAATGCTCACTTCTTAAAATGCCTTGAATCTAACTCACTTATCTCTGATTACCAGTACGGCTTCCGCAAGGCAAGATCCACTGGTGATCTCCTGTCCTATCTTACTCATGTATAGTCATTTTCTCAGGATCTATGGGGAATCCTTTGTCGTCGCCCTTGATATCTCTAAGTCTTTTGACAGAGTCTGGCACAAGGCTCTGTTGGCCAAACTCCCTGCCTATGGCTTTACCCCTTCTTTCTGTTCTCTGATTTCCAGTTTCCTTCCTGACCGTTCTATATCTGTAGTTGTTGATGGCACGACATCTAGCCCTTTCTCTGTTACCATTGGTGTTCCACAGGGCTCTGTTCTTTCACCTACTCTCTTCCTTCTCTTCATCAATGATCTTCTACAATTCCCATCTTCCACTCTTCTTCATGCCTTTGCTGATGATTCTACCCTTCACTTTTCCTCTGCCTTTTCTTCACAACCTTCATCTGTTACTCGTAATCAATCTCGTATCACTCTTTCTTCTACTCTTAACTCCGAATTGCAGAGAGTATCTGAATGGGGCACTCAAAATTTAGTTAATTTCAATGGTTCCAAGACATAGTTTCTGGCTATCTCTTTATCTTCTTCTCCTCCTGATAACCCCATTGTCATCGAAACTAATGAAATCCCCTCTTAACTCTATCAATATATTAGGAATCCATATATTCTCTAACTTGTCTTGGAGGAATCACATAATCCAAATTTCTAAATCTTCATCCAAAAAATTAGGGGTTTTGTTTCATTTTCGTCATTACTTTTCCTCATTGCAGTTACTTAAGATTTACAAAAGTCTTTTCCGCCCATGCTTAGAATACTGCTCACACATCTGGGGTGCTTCTTCCTTTACTTATCTTCTTGATAGGGTTGAATCTAAGGGAGTCAGACTCATTAATGATCCTTCTCTTGTTTCTAACCTGGATTTTCTCTCTCTTCGCCGTAAGGTATCTTCCCTTTCGCTTTTCTATCGCTACTACTTCCATCGCTAATCTGATTAGTTGGCGAGTTGCATCCCTCCTCCACTGCCGAGGCCGCGTAACACTCGCCAAGCGGCCTCATCTCACAAGTACTGTGTGGAGATTTGTAGCTTGCGGATTGGTCGGTGCAGCGACTGCTTCTTCCCATCTACCTCCAGACTCTGGAACTCTCTTCCTCCTTCTGTTTTTCCTAATTCTTATGACCTTTCATCCTTTAAAAAGCAGATCTATCGTCATCTCAGTGCCTAGTCCTCAATATCTCTGGGTCCTCTGTACTTTGACTGTTTTTTTCTGTCTGTCGGTTTCCTTTGTATGACATTACCTCAACTCTGCCTTGCCCTTAACCTTTTTCTTTTCCTTCGTTTTGGTATTTTATCGTGCCCGGGCCTTTATTTATGATGGCAGCTTCTGCCTGTCTCGGTGTCACACTCTTAAAAAAAAAGCACAATTATGTAACCACAATTAGGTACTCACAGGCATCATATGCTTTCTTAGCAAGAATATTATATTGGTGATCCTCAGCCTCATAGAGAAGAAAATGCTCAGAAATATTTATGTAACTTACGTGATAACATAACTTGAATACGCAGCGTTCTTATGGAATCCACACTTGAAAAGCATAGTAATAAATTATAGAAAGTTCCAAGCCATGCTGCGAAGCTGATGACAGAGATGCGTGATTTTATTTATAAGTAAAGGCTGAAACATTTAGACATACCATAACAGCAAGCTAGAAGGAAGAGCGGGGGTATAGCATTTTAAATTCATTCGTCGTTCTGGCAGAATGGACAGGGACGGTATTTTGATATGGGTAGAGCATAGCTAAAGGTCATAGGTGTTTCGAGAACATTTCTTTGCAGGATGTAACGACGTATTTATTTAATGTACTTGTAAGGACAATTGAAAATTGGAATTCGATAAGTGATAAAACGTGAAGTGTTCATTGCATTTATAGTTTTAAGTATCGAAGCGATGAGTGTCAATAAGTTGAATAATGAAACCGATCAGGAGATAGGAAGTTACGAATATAGGTCTGTTTCCCGTGACCACAAGTAGGTAATTACGATTGCGTAAGCGCACACATACTCACACACATGCGCACACACACGCACACACACACATCCACACGGAGTACAATTTAACATATTCATCAACAAGTAAATAGTGCGAGAGAGAGAGAGAGAGAGAGAGAGAGAGAGAGAGAGAGAGAGAGAGAGAGAGAGAGAGAGAGAGAGAGAGAGAGAGAGAGAGCATGTAATTCAGGTTTAAAATTAGGTTTAAAAATATTGCTTTTACGACCTTAGTATATATATTTTAGATTACACTTTTTTCTGCAAACCAGGCACTTATGATTACACACGCATGATTAGAATTGGCTAAGCGAGGAAGTAGTTAATGCTAACTTAATCAAAGTTTTAAGGAATACTATGATAAGTATCACTGAGTACAGAAAAGGAACCGACCAGGAGACGAGGAGTTACGAGTTTGGGGCATTTTCCAATAAGCGCAATTAGGTAATTACAATCAGGTAATTATATATATATATATATATATATATATATATATATATATATATATATATATATATATATATATATATATATATATATATATATTATATATATATATATATATATATATATATATACGGATGAAGAGATCTGCAAAGAATTGAACAAGGAGTTTCAGTCAGTATTTACAGTAGAAAATACCCCACCCCCTCAGATTGCAGTGATAGAAGCTCGAGGGACGGCATTAGAGAACATCAACCTTACAACCACAGAGGTATGCAAAGCGCTGATGGATTTAGATGTTCATAAAGCTACAGGTCCTGATGACATATCCCCTCATGTGCTTAAAAAATGCGCAAACTCAATATCAGTGGCACTAAGTATCATATTTAAAAAGTCACTGGAGTCAGGGGAGATTCCAAGATGCTGGAAACAAGCAAATGTGATACCTATCTTCAAAAAGGGAAGGAGGGATACGGCTCTGAACTATAGACCAGTTTCCTTGACCAGCATAGTTTGCAAAGTTATGGAGAAACTACTGAGGAAACATATCTCTCTTCACTTGGAATCCTTCAACTTTTTGTCAGTGAGGCAACATGGCTTCAGAGAAGGTAGATCAACAGTAACAAACTTATTAGAATTTTATGATGAGGTAAGCCGAATCTTACAGGAAAGAGAGGGCTGGGCAGATTGCATATTCCTAGACTTCCAGAAAGCGTTTGACACTGTTCCACATGGGAGACTTATTAGGAAGTTGCAATCAATGGCTAGAATAGGTGGAAATGTTTTAGAATGGATAAAAACTTACTTAGAAGGAAGGGAACAGAGGGTTAGAGTAAGACACTCAGTGCCTGAATGGAGAAGAGTTAGTAGTGGAGTTCCACAGGGTTCAGTTTTAGGGCTACTTTTGTTCCTTGTATATGTAAATGACCTACCAGAGTCTGTAAATTCATTCATGAATATGTTTGCAGATGATGCAAAGATTGTGAAGAAAGTAAAAAACGAGAACAATGGTAGAGAACTTCAGGAGGATCTAAATAATCTGCATGAGTGGTCAGAAAAGTGGCTAATGAAATTCAATACTTCAAAATGTAAGGTAATGAGAATGGGTACAAGTGCAAGAAGGCCCAAGCTTGACTACTCGGTGGCTGGAGTACAACTTCAAGAGACAGAAAGTGAGAGAGATCTAGGAGTAAACATACTGGCAGATTTGTCTCCAGAAATACATATAAATGGCATAGTAAGGGCAGCATATGCATTCTTATCAAATGTAAGGGTAGCCTTCAGGCACATGGACAAGGAAATGTTCAGAAATATTTATATAACCTATGTGAGGCCAAAACTCGAATATGCAGCCTTTTTGGAATCCGCACTTGAAAAAGCACATAGCTAAGCTTGAAAAAGTTCAAAGACATGCCACGAAACTGGTGCCAGAAATACGCAATCTCAGTTATGATGAGAGGCTGAGGGAATTAGACTTACCATCACTCGAAGCTAGAAGAGTGAGGGGGGGATATGGTGACAGTCTTTAAATTCCTTCATGGTTATGATAGAGTGGATAGGGATCGATATTTTGATATGGCTGGCTCTAGAACTAGAGGTCATAGTTTGAAGCTTCGTAAGAAAACTTCTTTGCAGGATGTAAGGAAATACTTTTTCAGTGTAAGAGTAGTTGATAATTGGAATTCGCTAAGCGAGGAGGTAGTTAATGCTATCTCAATCTATAGTTTTAAGGACAGGTATGATAAGTATCACTAAGTATAAAATGGAACCGATCAGGAGACGGGAAGATACGAGCTTTGGGCTCTTTCCCGTAAACACAATTAGGTAATCACAATTAGGTAATCACAAGCACACACAAATGCATACACACACAGATACAGCAGAAAATACCCCACCCCCTCAGATTGCAGAGATAGGAACTCATGGGCCAGTACTAGAGAACATCATCATTTCAGCCAAAGAGGTATGCAAGCTCTGATGGAGTTAGATGCCCATAAAGCTACAAGCTGGAAACAAGCGAACATGTTGCCTATCTCCAAAAGGGGAAGGAGGGATACAGCTCTATACTATAGGCCTGTTTCCTTGACCATCATAGTTTGAAAAGCTTTGGAGAAACTACTAAGAAAGCACATCTCTCTTCACTTGGAATCCTTCAACTTTTTATCAGTGAGACAACATGGCTTCAGGGAAGGTAAATCAACAGTAACAAACTTATTAGAATTTTATGATGAGGTAAACCGAATCTTACAGGAAAAAGAGGTCTGGGCGGATTGCATATTCCTAGACTTCCAGAAGGCATTTGATATGGTTCCATACGAGTGGCTCATTAAGAAGCTGCAAGGAATGGCTAGAATAAAGAGGAAATGTCTTGGAATGAATAAAAACTTACTTAGAAGGAAGGTAGCAGAGCATTAGAGTAGCACTCTCAGTGACAGAATGGAGAAGGGTTAGTAGTGTTGTTTCACAGGGTTCAGTTTTAGGGCCATTTTGGTTACATGTTTATGTAAATGGCTTACCAGAGTCAGTAAATTCATTCATGAATATGTTTTCAGATGATTCAAAGATTGTTAAGAGAGTAAGAGACGAAAACAATGTAGAGAACTTCAGAAAGACCTAAAAGTCTGCATGAGTGGTCAGAAAAGTGGCTAATGAAATTCAATACTTGTAAATTTAAGGTAATGAGACTTGGTATAAATTTACGACTCAAAAGATGGAGCAGAACTTCAAGAGATGGAAACTGAAAGAGATATAAGAGTAAGCATACTGGCCGATTTGTCTACGAAAATGCATATAAACAACATGTTAAGGGCAGCATATGCTTTCATAGTAGAGGTAAGGGTAGCCTTCAGGCACGTTGACAAGGAAATGTTCAGAAATATTTATGTAACCCATGTGAGGCCACAGCTTGAATATGCAGCCCCCTTTTGGAATCCACACTTGAAAAAGTACTTAATTAAGCTGGAAAGAAATTAAAAGACATGCCACGAAACTGGTGCCAGATATTCGCAATATCAGTTATAAGGAGAGGCTGAGGGAATTTGACTTACCATCATTCAAATCTTGAAGAATGAGAGGGATATGGTGACGGTTTTTAGGGATCTTCTTGGTTATGACAGTGGATAGGGATCGATGTTTTGATATGGCTGGCACTAGAACTAGAGGTCATAGTTTGAAGCTTCATAAGAAAATGCCT
>JAXCGZ010017739.1:20000-32500 GCA_037179515.1 Halocaridina rubra | reverse complement strand
TATATATATATATATATATATATATATATATATATATATATATATATATATATATATATATATATATATATATATATATATATATATATATATATATATATATATATATATATATATATATATATATATATATATATATATATATATATATATATATATATATATATATATATATATATATATATATATATATATATATATATATATATATATATATATATATATATATATATATATATATATATATATATATATATATATATATATATATATATATATATATATATATATATATATATATATATATATATATATATATATATATATATATATATATATATATATATATATATATATATATTTATATATATATATATATATGTATATATGTAGGATGTATTTTGGACTATTCCATCTGAATTCACCAATTTGTAAGATGACTGGGTTATCTCACCGCTTGTCACCAAGTTGTCGTAAAGTTAAATACTATTACACCACGTGTCACCAGTTGTCGTGATGATTTCTTCTCACTACGTTAATATAAGTACCAGAAGGGTGCAAGGTAAGAATGGACAAGCAGTGGTTCCTTTATCTTAATTTATTCTAGAGTACAACACATTCGACGCCTCAATGCCCCCCCACCCTATGACTATCACAATCTATGATCTATTCGTGCCCCGGGCAAAGTTCTAACTAACTGTGTCCGCCCTGGGTGGTTCTTGAAATACCCCAGGGGCAGGGCGTGGTTTGACATCCAATCCTGCCAATGAACTCAAGTGACATCCAGTCCTGCAAATCAACGCCAGGTTCGAAGTGGAGTCCCTCCTATTTCGGGGAGGGGCTATTTCAACAAGCCTATAAAACGGAAAAGTTCCAGGTCAGAGCGTGGCTATTGGGCATCTCTCCAGGGCATGTACATACGTACGGGTCAAAAGTTTGTGTTTCTTGTGGTTTAGGAAATGGCTAACTTCTTCGCCTTTCCCATCCTCTTCCGGTACTTGATGCCGGATGCTAAGTCTCATGTGTCCGGTCATATATCTCCTTGACACTTTCTACAAACATTGACCGGACCGCAGAAAAACAATTGGGAGAGTATTCTATTTCACCCTTGCCCTCTAGCCTCTTCCGTTTCTCTTCACGACTTCCGTCATGCGACATCCCTCCCAACCAAAACTGAAATATCTTTTATTTCAGTCGAAGCATGGGCTATTTTTCTCGAGAGCTCTTGGACATATCCTAGCTAACATTAGTTTACAATAGAAATGGGGCCGAAATATTTAAGCTATTTTCTAAGAATTCCTATATTTAACAAATAAAATTAACCTTAATCATTAGGATTTCAGTGTGTAACTAATCATTATCAAACACTAATTAAGATCACAAGTTAGTTTAGGTCATGACGTTACTGTGTCTACTTCTCTCCTTTTTCAAAAGATTTACAAAAGTTGGTTAGCTACAGTAAAAATATAAATCATGTAGAACATTTGTATGTACGAACATTAAAATGCGATAGGCAATAACATAAATGGTAAATTCCTATCGTTACTATGGGGCATTGATTTGTCTTAAAATTAGGCCTTAAAAAACTACTCCTGAAACAAAATATTGGTTACGATGTGAAAAGTCAGAAAACATTCATCATTCCAATGTGCAATTCCTATTCAGAGACAAACTGATATGAGAACTTAATGAACACAATGATTAAATCATGATTCAAACAATGATAATGCTAAAGCAAAACAAGGATATTATTTAGGCAGAAGACAACTTATTACTATCGGTGCAAATCATGCAATTCATCAAAGGCACTTATTCAAAAACTATCTTTAAAGGAGTCTCTGAGTTGTCGCTTAAAATTATCTTAAAACTAGTAAAACAAAAATAAAAGAATTGGGTGGGGACCTTTTCTTTCCCATTTTTTTTTTCTTTCAGTTCTAAAGCGTGGGTTGTTCTTTCCAACAACTAATAAGGGATTTTAAATACCCCTCTTTCTCCCTTCACTACGGTTTGGACATGTATAGGGATTTTTTTCTTTCTGTCTGTTTGAATCCCATCAACGCGCGTACGCGGCTTCAAAAGGCATTATTCAGATATTTAAAAACTTCTCTCTCTCTTTTTTTTCTCTTTTCACTACAGTTAGGACATGTATAGGAATTACCCCCCTTTTTTTTTCTCTGGGATTTCATCAATTCGTTTACATGGCTTTTTAAATTGTTATTAGGATATTAAAGGCTTTTGTTTTCTCATTCCCTTGCTCATGAAATTCTTGCTAGGCGTGATTCCACAGTTTCTCGCTCTTCGTTTTTTCACTCCCCCGTCGTCTTCGCTGCAGGCCCAGGTTCGTACACTACCATAAATTATCTTCTTTCTAAGATAGGCAAGACAAAGAGGAAGCGATCGATGCACCTTCCAAATCCCTCCAGCCTGGCTTTCTCATCCTACCCTCGGGCCGATCTTGACTAAGACCACCCTGTAGGAGACCTGCAACGTCAGCACGATTCTCTTCAGTACTGCATACACATGTACCTTTGAAGCAGACCTCGGGATGAAAATTTGAACTTATGTCACTACTACAGTTGTAAGAAAGGTTCCCTATGACTTCAGGGTACCAACAATGGCCACACGTTGGTACTCGGAGGCTATACTTTGCCTCCCCTGCAACTGCAAGTGATTGCAATCTCTATTCAATGTGCAACAGGAACTTGTTTGAGAGGACAAAATCTAAAGACTTTTAGAACTTGCAGGTCGGGGCTGCCTAGAAATAGGGTGGTAATGGAAGGTATGTATCTACACAACTAGATTATTATTCCAAGATACATAGCATTACTCTACTATAGATATCAAAAAGAACAATCATTAAATACTGAGAAAAACCACTAAAGAAATATTCTTATTAGCAGTGGCTACAATAACATCAAGTATGAATTCAGATAAAAGATACAAATCATCAGGTTACTGCTGATTGTATTTCAAAAATAAAAACAACAGGCAATTGAGAGATAGCAACAATATCAGTCAACTTAATAATAACATTACTAATAATCATAATCAAAATAAGAATAATAAAAAATAAAATAAAAATACTAAATCAGGAATAGCCATATATATACAGTGGAGACTGGCATTCAGAAGTAAGAACAGAGTTCTATACTTATTTTTCATAGTAATGCTCATTCTAACACAGTCTCTTTTACTATTCAAATTCCTGCTGTCATAATCTATGTATATATATAGAGCATAAGTGGCAACTTGCTGGCTCCACAATTTGTCAATGGGAGTTCTATCTATTCTCTAAACAGTTGTGAAATGTGGCAAAAATATTTATGCAAATGGCGGTACTACCGATGTCTTATCAGTATTTATGCAATAACAGCATGCAACAATCTATCGACTGCAATAAAATGTAGGCACAATTATCGCCTAGCTTCGCTGGAAAAAAAACAAAAAAAGAATCAATGACGGCAACATTCTTGTAGTATCGGAAGAAGCTCATGTCAGTCTCAGAGTAGAGAGAGGGAGAGAGAGAGAGAGAGAGAGAGGGAGAGAGAGAGAGAAAGGTTGACTGGGCGACTGTGATATATGTTGCGGTATCCACCCACGTGTCAGATGAGACGGGCCTCCTTCCTTTAACTGTACTGAAAATAAAAAATCGTCGCAGAGTATCTCTAATAATAAAATAATAAATAAACAAATGAAAGTGAACAAACGTTAGCAATGACTATTGATAGAGTTTGACGTTTATTGTCAGAGGGCTATTCTTATTCCCCATTAACAAAAACAAAAGCAAAAAGAACTTAGTGTACAACTGCAGAAACGTCGAAGCATAAATCCATTCCTTTCTGTTTAATATTGCTAAGGACTTTACTGTAACAGCATACACATCCTTGTCTATAATGACAATCCTTTTCTTGCTATAAATCAGAGGGTTGAGTCGAAGCACACACACTCTGATGAAATTAAAGCAAAAGATTAAAATCATATGTGACAATATCTTTACTACGATCAACAAAAGTACAAATATCTTTTTTTTTAACAACTTCTTAAAAAGGACTTAAGTGTCATTAATTTTTAAACTTAAAACTCAACATATAAATTCTGAGAATCTTAACTATCTTAATTAGCTCAATTATAATTTTAAATTCATGACAGTGATAGTAATTAACAATAATTTTTTCTAGATAGTCTTTTCAAAACTCTTTAATTAAGATTTTAAAGATTTCTTCAATACAAAAAACTATATAACAAAAACGGGTATCAAAGAATATAAAAAGTCTGTCTCTGTGTATGCAATAATAAAAACAAAAAGTATATTTCATTAGCAACAGTAAAGAATGCATTTTGCTTAAGTTTCAAAATCTCGTAAGGAGTTGTACATGAACAATTCAAACAGAATATATATATATATATATATATATATATATATATATATATATATATATATATATATATATATATATATATATATATATATATATATATATATATATATATATATATATATATATATATATATATATATATATATATATATATATATATATATATATATATATATATATATATATATATATATATATATATATATATATATATATATATATATATATATATATATATATATATATATATATATATATATATTTATTCTTTTACTATCTCGAATTTGACTTATTTAAATTACTATACAACAGAATTTCCTCCAGAACAGGGAGAAGTTCGACATATAACTGTTCTGTCTGTTTGCTTTTACGGGGGTGCGCATGTGGGCGCTGTTTTCTCCCCTGTTCTTTTGGCTTCTGCATCAACTTCTGCTCTCTCAAATACGAGAAACGGCTGTTTAACATTCTTGTTGTCATTTCGTGTCAGCTCTCACTCTTTCTTTATGACCAAGCTGAAATAATTTTGATAAACATTATCATGGCTAAAACTCGCAGTTTTATTTTATCAATCTAACATATCTCTTCAGACAAATAATGTATATACTGCAGCTAGCAAAGAAAATAAAGAATCATTCATAGATTAACATCCTTTATCACGTAATATCTATCTTGGAACTCTCGGAAATCGAATAATAATCTCATTGGCGGAGTAGGGGACAAAACAAAAATTAAACAAACTTGGCATCTCAACCATATCTGGGCAGGTGGAGAATCATTTTCTCAAAAATATCCCTCACTAGATATTGCAACAGCGAATCACCTCCCATAAATATACTCTGATATGGCATGCAGAAGAACCTGGCGGAGCAGGGGAACGACCCTCGCAGAGACTCCTCAATCGTGCTTCCTAACGGTGCTTTCCGCGATTTCACCCCCCAAGAGCAACCCCCCCATTATACCCCCAGTCATTCATACTCATTCTCTGCCTCACTCGCTGCATCACTTACAAAACAATCATCCCCGTTCTGTAAAATTCCCTTTTATTTACAACGCGTTGGTTTCCCTTTCCTACCACTCTGAAGAAGTGTAAAGGTGAAATCTCGGTTGGGCCGTGCGGTCACATGACTGCCTCACCAGTCCTAGGTCCCATTCTAACAACAAACATTCTACTCCCTTGAAGCTACGTTTGGGTGACACTGAAAAACCTCCCCTATTCTAGGACAGCACAAATTCCTCTAATTTACTCTTACTTTCACCTGCATAGCACGAAATAAACTCATCTCTAAACAATATCACAAAATTTCTTATTCTTCAAAAAAAACATGCCACACACGTATCGTAATATTAATTTCCCATCAAAGCAACATTAAAAGAACAATCTGTCATTTCTGTCTTTCTTTCGCTAAAACATTACTCCCACGGAGAAAAAAAAAAAAAAAAAAACTTGGAAACAGGCGCAATCTTAACACTCGATTTCTCACGCTTTAAGAAATTTATATAAAAATGATTTTACACGTACTTTAAATATCAACGATCAGTACAATTACTACATATTTATAATAACGAGGTTGGGAGATCGATTGGTCACTTCCGCATTCCTTTCTCGGAAATCACACGTGTTCTAAGTAAAACCTTAAAAGCAGATTCAAGTATATTACTCACTATAATTCTTACGCTTAAGAAATTAATATACTGTAATAGTGATTGCACGTATATTAAATTTTCAATTAAAATCAATACATTCGCGTTCTTAAAATTCAATTTAGGCATTAATACAAATAAATGGAACACCCTTTAAACGCAATTACTTTATATTATTCATATATTAAAAAAATGGGAGTTCATTACTTCTTATAGCTATTAGTACAAATTATCCTTGTTAGTAATGGGTACAGAAATTCTTCTTTTATCAACTTATTAGGCACCACACCCCTCATAGGCTGGTTGGCTGAGTCAAAGCATAACTACAAGATAAAATGGAGGCGTCCACCGACCTCAATTTCTTTTACTAATTGTCCCATTACTCACTGGATACAGATCACAAGTTCTTAGCTATTTTAAGGAGGTGGTCCTGAAGAACTTCATGGCAGAAGGCAAGGAAGGAGGGGGTTCTCCTTCTTCTCTCGAGTAAAATCGACGAATCGCCATCTTCTTGGTCAGATCCGGCAACTTATATTTCTTGTAATGGGCATTTTCACTCAATGCTCCGGTCACACTTCGGCTTACTAAGAAATATCTTATGAATAGTTCCTTAAAAGTTTCATAATATTCTCTGTTTGACCACTCGTCACTTCTCATCCGCAGACCCAAGTATTTCAGGAAGTCGGTCGCGGGAATTATGGACGGACATTCGCGGTCTTTTACATTTGCGTCGTCGAGGTATAAAGGTGAATTTTTGACTCGAGGCGCCTTTACATCCAGGGCACGGGGTGGGGGCTTGTCCTGCTGCGTTCCCTGTGTCACCACGGGGCTCGGAGCTGCAGGCTGTTCGTCGATGTTTGAGGCGTCGGTTTCTCTGTCGGCGTTGACCAAGTTCCTTCTCGACGGAGCGGCGTCGGCAGGAGTTTGTAGGCGCCGCACGTGCTCCTCCAGTACGAGAATTCTCCGGTGTTTTGCCTCGTCACTCATTTCTTGAATTGGGAGATGTTGGATTTCTGCGTTTGCCATTCTTATTTTCTTTTCTTCGCAATGGTTTCTTCTGATATGAGAATCTCTTAGTATGTTTTCCAGGCATGATGATCCGTACTGCGCTGCCACCATGTTGTCGTATTGATTTTAGACTATTCCATCTGAATTCACCAATTTCTAAGATGACTGGGTTATCTCACCGCTTGTCACCAAGTTGTCGTGAAGTTAATTACTATTACACCACGTGTCACCAGTTGTCGTGATGATTTCTTCTCACTACGTTAATATAAGTACCAGAAGGGTGCAAGGTAAGAATGGACAAGCAGTGGTTCCTTTATCTTAATTTATTCTAGAGTACAACACATTCGACGCCTCAATGCCCCCCCCACCCTATGACTATCACAATCTATGATCTATTCGTGCCCTGGGCAAAGTTCTAACTAACTGTGTCCGCCCTGGGTGGTTCTTGAAATACCCCAGGGGCAGGGCGTGGCTTGACATCCAATCCTGCCAATGAACTCAAGTGACATCCAGTCCTGCAAATCAATGCCAGGTTCGAAGTGGAGTCCCTCCTATTTCGAGGAGGGGCTATTTCAACAAGCCTATAGAATGGAAAAGTTCCAGGTCAGAGCGTGGCTATTGGGCATCTCTCCAGGGCATGTACATACGTACGGGTCAAAAGTTTGTGTTTCTTGTGGTTTAGGAAATGGCTAACTTCTTGGCCTTTCCCATCCTCTTCCGGTACTTGATGCCGGATGCTAAGTCTCATGGGTCCGGTCATATATCTCCTTGACACTTTCTACAAACACTGACCGGACCGCAGAAAAACAATTGGGAGAGTATTCTATTTCACCCTTGCCCTCTAGCCTCTTCCGTTTCTCTTCATGACTTCCGTCATGCGACATATATATATATATATATATATATATATATATATATATATATATATATATATATATATATATATATATATATATATATATATATATATATATATATATATATATATATATATATATATATATATATATATATATTATTTATTTATATAATATATATATATATATATATATATATATATATATATATATATATATATATATATATATATATATATATATATATATATATATATATATATATATATATATATACATATATATATATATATATATATATATATATATATATATATATATATATATATATATATATATATATATATATATATATATATATATATATATATATATATATATATATATATATATATATATATATATATATATATATATATATATATATATATATATATATATATATATATATATATATATATATATATATATATATATATATATATATATATATATATATATATATATATATATATATATATATATATATATATATATATATATATATATATATATATATATATATATATATATATATATATATATATATATATATATATATATATATATATATATATATATATATATATATATATATATATATATATATTTATGTGTGCTTGTGTGTGTAAATGTACTGAAATGAGCTAGTGTTGGAATATCAGATTGTCGTAAAGTAATACTACCCAAAAAGTGTAACATATCATTGCCCATGTGGGGTCAGGGGTTCTCAAGTGGTGTGACTTGATATTTCCAGTGTGGTTTTCTGGATAGAGAGTGTGCTTACAGAGAGATGACAACTTCTTCATCCATGATGGATGGAGGTCAGAAATGTCACACAGTTCTGGGTTGTTCTCATGAGACCTTCACCAATATATACATGTACATTTGAAAATACATACATAGGCAACTCCTTGTGCCCAATTGGCGCTCCTTTAGCCACGCCCCTAACACTACAAGTAAGTGGGTGTAACCCTTTTTCTCTGGAAGCCTATCGGTGGAGACGTGGCCAAGCATACCATGCCCTGCCTTCTTTGTTATACAAAAAGAGTCAGAAGCAGTGAGAGAGCAGCAGAGTATCTTGGGCGTTAAAGAATTTAAGATTTACCCTAAGGGGGCGGAGAGCATTGAGGTGTAGAATAAGTGTATGACTAAATAAACTAAATGTTAAGTAACAATTGCATATCTGTTATCACCTCACATGCTATAATTTTAGTCTTGTATACAACTATACAACAAGATCATTATTTAGTTAAAAGTTAAGAGAGAGTAGGAGAAAAGTGGAGAAAGAGAAGTGATATGGGAAGATAGGCGCAAAAAGTTAATGAGCTGTGAGTATAAGGCTACCCTGAGAATATGTGGAATGTAGTGAAAGAGAGAGTGGTGGAGGGAGTGGAAGAAATATGGGGCTGCTTAAAGGGGGAAGTTATAAAGTGTTCCGAGGCAGTGTGTATAAGAAGAGTGAAGGGTGGAAGTAAAAGGAAAGGTAGTGAATGGTGGAATGAACAGGTGAGTGCAGCAGAAGCAGGCTTATTTGGTATGGTTGCTTGTAGGTGCTTTAGAGCCATATGAAATGCATTGTGCAAAGAGGAGGTTAGCAAAGGACGTGGTGAGGGAGGCAAAGAGAGAAGTGGATGTAAAGTAAGGCAGATGCTTGTCTGAGAATTTTGAAAGGAATAAAAAAATGTTTTTAAAGGAAATGAAAGAGTGAGGAAAGGTGAGTCTGGTAGGGAGGAGAGACTGAAAGGAGGAGATAGGCCATTGCTAATAGAAGAAATAAAGGTGACAGAGAGATGAGCTGAATATTTCAAGGAAATGCTAAATGAGGTAGCTGATGGAGAGGCAGATATTGTGGCTGTGAGAAACGAGTCGAGAATGCCAATATTAGGTGATGAGAATGGTAGAGAAATGACAAAAGAGGAGGTACATTTGGCAATGAGAGCAATGAAAGCAGGTAAGGCACCATGGATAGATGGGTGTCATGTTGAATGCTTGTTAAAACGTGGGGAGGAATCAGTAGAAGGAATGGTTAGGTTGTTGAATGTATGTTTCAGGAAAGGGAGGGTCCCAGTTGGGTGAGGGAGAGCATGTGTAGTTCCACTTTACAAAGTGAAAGGAGATGAGTATGAGTGTTATGATTTTAGAGTAATTAGGTTGTTGAGAGTAGCTGGAAAGGTATATGGTAGAGTGCTAATGGGGAGAATTAGGAAAGATACTGAAATATTGATTGGGGAAGAAGTGTATGGATTCAGGAGAGGAAGAGGGTATGTGGATCAGGTGTTTATGGAAAGACAGGTGTGTGAGAAGTTCTTGGAGAAAGGTAGGGACACTGTTTGGGCTTTTATGGACTTAGAGAAAGCGTTTGATGGTTGATAGAGAGGGGTTGTGGAGTGTATTGCAACTTTATGGACAAAGTGGACGATTGTTGAATGTGGTGAAGAATTTTTACATGAATGGCAAAGTATGTGGAATTGTAAATGGTATGAATGCTCGGCTTGAGATGAATGTAGGTTTACACCAAGGTTGTGTAATGCTGCCATGTGTGTTTAATGTATATATAGATGGAGTGATAAGAGAAGAGAATGAAAGATTATTAGACAGAGGCTTGGAACTAGTGAGTGAGGATGGAAAGTTGTGGAAATTGAATCAGTTGCTATTTGCGGATGATACTGTACTAGTTGCTGACACTGATAGTTAAATGAATCATTTGGTGACTGAGTTTGTTAGGGTGTGTGAAAGAAGGAATATGCAAGTGAATATTGGTAAAAGTAAAGTCATGAGATGAATGAGGAGTGTTAATGTTGGAAGACTGAATGTGGAAGTGAATGGGGAATTTCTTAAAGAAGTTAAGGGTGTTAAGCATCTGGGGTTGCACGTATCAAGGAGTAGAATTGTGAATGCAAAGATAAGAGATAGAGGGAGGAAAGCAAGAAAATGGCTCTGTGGTTTGAAATGTGTAATGAGAAAGAGATATTTGGAAATGAATGTAAAGAGAAGGATATATGAATGTGTGATTGTGCCGACAGCTTTGTATGGAGCAGAGACTTGGATATGAGGTGTTTGAGAAGTATGATTGGTGAATCTAGAATAGATTGAGTAGTAGGTTGGCTCATGGCACCAGCCGCCCGTTGCAATACTACAGCTGAAGGTTTTTTGAACTTAAATAGATCTGTCCAGGACAGTTCGATGTTCAGTCTTCCTTCAGTTACGGTTCTTTTTCTATGCCTACAGCTACACTGAATATTCTTGGATATTCATCACACATCTTTTATTATCCCTTCACATCTGACTAGTCATTACACTCTCCATCTCTGTTTCTCATTACTTTATGTATTCTTCGTGCCCAGGCCCGATGAGGGCTGTTTTATTTTATAATTTATTTTTGGCCCGTCCTGGTGTCACAATCATAAAAAAATAAAAATAAAAATAACTGAGGATGTCAGACAGAGAACGGATGTTGAAAGGAAGCTGTCGGATAGTTTAGTTTAGAGAGTGTTGAGTTGGTTTGTACACATGAAATGGATGAGTGATAAACGAATAGTGAAGAGAGTGTGGAGTGCAGAATTGATTTGAGTTAGGTAAAGAGGGAGACCCAGAATGAGATAGATGGGTGGCGTGAAAAAAGCATTGAATGCACGTGGAATATCAATGGAGCAGGGAAGAATGCTTGCAAGAGATAGGAAAGAGAGGAGGAAGATGAGATGACTCCGGCCAAAGGGATTTCCTATACCTGCTGACTCAGTGAACTCTAATGAATTGGTGTGAGGGGAGTTGCCATGTGTTGAAATGGTGGGGGTAAAGCAGATACAGTGATTGGGCCTCATTGTAGAATATCCTTGCTCGCCTACCTTGTGGATGACCAAAGTAGGGTGGAAAGGGTGGGAAAACATGGCAACTCTTTATCCCCAATGAGCTAAGAGGAGTGACTGAGGTATGTGTGGATCATTGCGAATGCTTGTTTCCTGGCACACCCACCTTCTTAAAAGGGAGAATGAAGCCATATATATATATATATATATATATATATATATATATATATATATATATATATATATATATATATATATATATATATATATATATATATATATATATATATATATATATATATATATATATATATATATATATATATATATATATATATATATATATATATATATATATATATATATATATATATATATATATATATATATATATATATATATATATATATATATATATATATATATATATATATATATATATATATATATATATATATATATATATATATATATATATATATATATATATATATATATATATATATATATATATATATATATATATATATATATATATATATATATATATATATATATATATATATATATATATATATATATATATATATATATATATATATATATATATATATATATATATATATATATATATATATATATATATATATATATATATATATATATATATATATATATATATATATATATATATATATATATATATATATATATGTATATATATATATATATATATATATATATATATATATATATATATATATATA
>JAXCGZ010017739.1:2500-15000 GCA_037179515.1 Halocaridina rubra | reverse complement strand
AATTGCTGTAGCTGCATTACCCTCACTGTTTCATCGCAGGGCAACTCCCCTCACACACATCCACCACAGTTCACTGAGCTAGCAGGTGCGAGAAATCCCTTTGGGCCACATCATATATGCACAATCCTCCTCCACTCATTCCTATCTCTTGAACGCACTCTTCCCTATTCCATTGACATTCCAAGGGCATTCAGTGCTTTTTTCACGTCGTCCATCCATCTCATTCTAGGTCTTCCTCTTGACCAAACTCCAATCACTTTTGCACTCCACACTCTCTTCACTATTCATCAATCACTCATCCTTTCCATGTGTCCAAACCATCTCATCACACTCTGATCTAACCTATCCGATAGCTTCAATCCAACACCCGTTCTCTGCCTCACATCCTTATTTCTTACTCTATCTATTCTAGATACACCAGTCATACCTCTCAAACACCTTATCTCCATTACATTCAACTTGTTCCTTTCATCGTCTTTTGTATAACAAGTCTCTGCTCCATACAATGCTGTTGGCACAATCACACCTTCATATATCCTTCTCTTTGCATTCATTCCCTAATATCTGTTTCTCGTTACACTTTTCAACCCACCTAGACATTTATTTGCTTCCTTCACTCTATGATTCACGTCTACATCCACTCGTCCAATCCTTGATATATGCTACCCCAGATACTTTAACTCTCAACTTCTTGAAGCAACTCTTCATTCACTCCTACATTCAGTCTGCCAACATTAACACTCCTCGTGCATCTCATGACTTTACTTTTACCAATATTCACCCGCAACTTCTTTCTTTCACACACACTAATAAACTCAGTCACCAAATGATTCAATTGATTTTCAGTATCAGCAACCAGTACAGTATCATCTGCAAGTAGCAACTGACTCAATTTCCACAACTGTCCATCCTCATCCACTAGTTCCAGGCCCCTGCCTAACACTCTTTCATTTACTTCCCTTACCACTCCATCCATATACACTTTAAACAACCATGATGACATTACACAGCCTAGACGTAACCCAACATTCACCTCAAACCAATTACTAATACCATTCCCAACTCTCGCGCATGCTTTGCTATTCATGTGAAAACTTTTCACCGCATTCAACAAACTTCCACTTATTCCATACAGCTGCAACACCCTCCACAACCCCTCTCTATAATCCCTGTCATACGCTTTCTCTAAATCCATAAAGGCCCAAAAAGCGTCCCTTTCTCCAAGAACTTTTCACACACCTGATCTACGCATCCTCTTCCTCTCCTAAACCCACACTGTTCTTACCCAATCAGTCTCTCAGTACCTTTCCTAATTCTCTTGCTTAACACTTCCATAAAACTTACCACTTACACTCAACAAACTAATGCCCCATACTTATCTTCCTTTCTTTTGTAAAGTGGCATTACACATGCACTCCTCCAAACTACTGGAACCCTCCCTTTCCTGAAACAAACATTCAACATCCTAACAATCCATTCCACTAATGCCTCCCCAAATTTTAACAAGCATTCAGCATGAAACCCATCTATCCTTGGTGCTTTACCTGCTTTCATTACTCTCAATGCCAAACGTATCTCCTCTCTTGTTATATATCTATCATTCTCATCTCCTAACGTTGGCATTCTCCATTCATTTTCCACAGCCACAATCTCTGCCTCTCTATCATCTTATTCATTCAGCAGGTTCTTGAAATATTCAGCCCGTCTCTCTCTCCCCTTTATCTCATCCACTAGCAATTGCCCATCTGCTCTTTCACCCTCTCCTCCCTACCACATTCACCTTTCCTCACTTTTTTTCACTTCAAAAACATCTTTTTATTCCTTTCAAAATTCTCAGACAAGCATCTGCCCCACTTTACACCTGCTTCACTCTTTGCCTCCCTCACCAAGTGCTTCACTAACCTCCTCTCTGCATAATAACTTTCATATGTCTCTACCTTACCTAACTGCAACCATACCTCATAAGCCCATTTCTATTCTGCCACTACTGCACGCACCTGCTCATTCCACCTTTCACTACCTTTCCTTTTACTTCCACCAGTTAGTCTCCTTCCGCACACTGCCTCAGCATACTTCATAACTTCCTCCTTGAAACAGCCCCATTCTTCTTCCACTCCCTCCTTCATTTTCTCTTTCCCTGCATTCCACACATTTCTCACACTAGCCTTATATTTAAAGTCTTTCTCTTTCTCATACAATTCATTCACTTTAGCACTCTCTTCTTCTCTCGCATCTCCTTTTTCTCCACTTTTCTCTCACTCTCACTATACTTGCCACTAAATAATGATCAGATATTCCATCAATAGCTCCTGTCTGTACATTCACATCCATTACTCTTCCAATCACCCTCCTGTTCACCACAATATAATCCATAAATGCTCTGTCAACTACTCTTCCATTATCCACTCTGACCCTTAAAATACTTGTGCACATCCTTATTTTTAAATACATTATTAGAAATCAACATCTCTATCAATACAAATATCAATCATTTTCTCTCCACTCTCATTCCTACCAGGTACTCCATACTTCCAAATACACCATCCACAGGCTCATTCCCTACTCTAGCATTCAAATCTCCCATCAATATCACATTTACATTCATTCCCAAGACTTCCACACACTCATTCATTTTCTTCCAAAATTCTTCTCTTTCTTCCTCGGGTCTTCATTGTCAGCGCCATATGCACTCATAAACGCCCAAGTCAAGCATCCCAACCTTATTTTAGCCACTATTATTCGAAAAGATACTTCCTTCCATTCTACCACACACTTATTCATCTCTTCACTTAATAACAAAGCCATTCCCTCTTTTCCTCTTCCCCTCTCAACTCCAGCCACCTTCCCTAACACTCTCCCAAACGTCACATCACCATTTCCAATTATCTTAGATTCGCTCATTGCAAGTACTTCTAATAATATATTTCTTTCCACAAACATACTCCCTATAACCTCCCTCTAACTTTCATTTACTCCACAACCACGTTAAATTCAGAGCCCCCATTACTAAGGTTCTTGCTGGATCTCTCCTGCCAGAATACCCCCACATTAATAATAATAATAATAATAATAATAATACATAATAATAATAATAATAATAATAATAATAATAATAATAATAATAATAATAATAATAATAATAATAATAATAATAATAATAATAATAATAGTTACCAAAAGACAAACGTAAGATATCCAAATGATTTAATATAAAAAATGAAAAGAATAGTACAAAGAGCAATAAAGATTATTTAAAAATAAAAAGCAAAGTGGTCTGAAATATAGTTTAAATGGCCAGAGGGTACAGGAATTTGCCTTCCAATTCCACATCAATAAATTTTAGGGATTTCCCGAGTGTGTCCATAAAGGTATTTCCAACTTGGATTTGAATGTGTTGACATACTCGCCTGTCAACTTTAAGAATTTATAGGATCGGTTAGTCAGACCATATCGTTCCAATGTAAGGGAATAGAGGGCCATCGATATTTTATATTGTAGATATTGCAGTAAAGCTGATAATGGCATTGAAACGAATGAAAATTGGTTTACATTAACTAAATTATGAAATCTTTTGACTGATATTCTCCCAATATATTATTGTTTTTTAAACAATTTAAGCTGATTCTCTATTTCATCTATCAATATCTTTGATAATTTTTTATGGAGCCTGTTGTTATTCCGAAAACTAGAGTAATGTTATCTTTTTTTTTATATACACATACAAGGTCTCTAGACTGGCATGCTTCAAAGAACTGAGATTTAAAAAGAAAAATCGAAATATTTAAATAAAATTCTGGAAAAAAAATAAAAAGGTATATGTTTAATTGCTTGTTTGTTTCAAGCCAATGACAGCTTCTTAAGAGCTTATTAGTTATATGATTCTCTTGACTCCTATTCTTCAAGTAAATTAGACTTTAATTTAAAAAGGGATTTATTACCGTTCTCATAATTTATAAACCGTTAAAATATCTTTAAAGTGCAATGCAACCTGCTTTCATTCAGAAAATCGAGTTTCTCTCACGTATATTGATATATATGAGGTTTTTGAAGTGGCATCCTCTAAAGGAATGAGCTTCCAATTAATTATGGATAGAGTTTTTCATAATTTGCAATGTCTTGACTCTCCGTATGTTGTTATTTAAAGAATAAGGTTTACTGAAACCCGGTTTGACAGATGAAAGAAATAAATGAGCTTTTAAACCAAATTGGATACATATTTGGAATTGTTTTTTAGTGTGATCGTTCTGCAGATTTTATTCTCAAAACAGACCTTTCATCAATGCATAATTGGGATGCAATCTTTAGATAATATTCGAAAAGGAAATGAGAGTTTTTTCAAAATCATTTTATTATGAAGATTTTGTTGTAATTTTTTGAAAGAAAACTGGTCTTTTTTAAGGCTTAAGTGGCAATTCTATCCAGATGTTCCTAAAATCTATGAAAATATACTTTCATGCTCTTTGATACATCATAAAACAAGAACGGTATATATATATATATATATATATATATATATATATATATATATATATATATATATATATATATATATATATATATATATATATATATATATATATATATATATATATATATATATATATATATATATATGTATATGTATATATATATATATATATATATATATATATATATATATATATATATATATATATATATATATATATATATATGTATATATATATATATATATATATATATATATATATATATATATATATATATATATATATATATATATATATATATATATATATATATATATATATATATATATATATATATATATATATATATATATATATACCATTCTTGTTTTATGATTTATCAAAGAGCATGAAAGTATATATATATATATATATATATATATATATATATATATATATATATATATATATATATATATATATATATATATATATATATATATATATATATGGTAAGCAAGCCCATCAGTGAAACAACACATAGAAAAAAAAATGATATACTTCGGATCTTAACTGAACCCCTTCTGAAGCACAAATGAGTGCATCAAGTTACTTTATACACTCACTTGTGCTTGAGAAAGGGTCCAGTTTGGACCCGAAATATAGCGTTATTTTTTCTATGTGTTGTTTCATTGATGGGTTTCCTTACCATTTAGTGCTGTATGCTAGCAGTTTGTGCTTACTCATATATATATATATATATATATATATATATATATATATATATATATATATATATATATATATATATATATATATATATATATATATATATATATATATATATATATATATATATATATATCCGGTTCCGGTTTTACGTCACGGACTCCCTTATCAACCAAGGGCTAGGACGGTTGCCTTCTTGCGAAGGACTTGTTTTGGCAGATGTAATCCTTACGCTGAGTGCATGCCTTTGCTAACCTCAGACCATGATGGGGCGCGAACCCTCGACCTGACGCCTCAGAGTCGGAGACGCTACCGACTGAGCCACGGCGACTACGTATATATATATATATATATATATATATATATATATATATATATATATATATATATATATATATATATATATATATATATATATATATATATATATATATATATATATATATATATATATATATATATATATATATATATATATATATATATACATATATATATATATATATATATATATATATATATATATATATATATATATATATATATATATATATATATATATATATATATATATATATATATATACTATATATATATATATATATATATATATATATATATATATATATATATATATATATAAATATATATATATATATATATATATATATATATATATATATATATATATATATATATATATATATATATATATATATATATATATATATATATATATATATAAAGGAAGCCCATCAGTGAAACAAAACTTATAAAACAATGTTATATTTCGGATCCTAACTGGATCCCCTCTCAAGCACAATTTGAGCATTGTTTTATAAGTTTTGTTTCACTGATGGGCTTCCTTACTATTTAGTGCTGTATGCTAACTGTTTGTACTTTCAGTAATTTTATTCTGTCATTCATATTGTGTTAGCCGCAAGAGACAAAGGTGGGCTCGATCAATGAGGCCTCTGGAAGTGCATTCGCCCATTTTCCCCAAGCTTCAGCATATGAATTGTTTCTCTATTTTCTCAAGCTTTGTTTTTATTTTTATTTTTAAACACGAAAGCAAATTAGTTGTGTGGTCGTATTAAGTTTATTTTCTTATTTTTCTGACTGTTCACCACAACAATGATATATGCAGCAGTGTAAACATATACTAAAACAAAAATTCTTCCTATTCACTACAAGCGGATGTTCTTGCAAATTCCAGCGTTTATTAATGAAAAATATTTCACATTCCCTAGTCACCGTGCGTTCATAAGAATATTCATACAGTGAATGAATTTTATGCATATGTTAAATTGCCATTTATGTTACTAATTTATCCAAAAATCTAAACTCCAGAACAAAGCAACCGTCCAATGTGATTTCATAATATGTTTGTATTCATGCATATATATATATATATATATATATATATATATATATATATATATATATATATATATATATATATATATATATATATATATATATATATATATATATATATATATATATATATATATATATATATATATATATATATATATATATATATATATATATAGAGAGAGAGAGAGAGAGAGAGAGAGAGAGAGAGAGAGAGAAATCTCTGGGGATCTTGTTGACTCCACTATCGGCTTGAGGGCAGACACGCCTGGTGGTAGTAATGGTTCTGCCCTTAACCTTGCACCTCCCAATAGAAATGCTTCTTTCACTCTTCATTGTTTTAACATTCGTGGCCTGAACTCTAATTTTTCGTCCATGGAACAGAACTTGGGTACTTTCCTCCCTAACCTCCTCCTCCTATCTGATACCCAGATTAGAAGTAAGAGAAAGGTCATTAATGAGTCTGACTACCTTAGATCCAACTTTATCAAGGAGATAAGTATCAGAACAAACACCTCATATGTGTGAGCAGTATTCTAAGCAGGGATAGATAATATCTTTATAGAATTTAAGTAACTGTAAAAAGTTAAGGTAATGACGAAAATGAAACAGAGCCCGCAATTATTTGGATGCAGATTTAGAAATTTGGATTATGCGATTCCTCCAAGACAAGTTAAAGGCTAAATGGATTCCTAATATGTTGAAAGAAATATGAAGGTAACTTTCGTTGGTTTCGAAGACAATAAGACTATCAGGAGGAAAAGAAGATAAAGGAGATAGCCATAAACTTTGTCTTGGAGGCATTAAACTTAACTAAATTTACAGTGCCTCTCTCAGATATCCGTTTCAAATTAGAGTTGAAAGTAAAAGAAAAAGTGATACTAGACTGATTGCCAGTAGCAGATGAAGGTTATGATGAAAAGGCAGAGAAAAAAAGAAGGGTAGAATCGTCTGGAAAGGCATGATGAAGAGAGGAAGATGGGAACTTAAGAAAATAATTGATGAAGAGAAGGAACAGAGTAGATGAAAGAACAGAGCCGTCTGGAACACTACTGGAAACTGATATAAAACGGTCAGAAAGAAAACTGGAAATCAGAGAACTGAGAGCAGTGGTAAAGCCATAGGCAGGAAGTTTGGCCATCAGAGCCCTGTGCCAAACTCTGTCAAAAGTTTTAGAGATATCAAGGGCGATGACGAAGGATTCCCATAGTTCCTCAGAGAAGATAGCCATAGATGGATTAGACAGGACAGGAGGTCACCAGTGGATCTTGTCTTGCAGAAGCCGCACTGGTAATCGGAGATAAGTGAGTTAGACTCATGGCGGTTCAAGAAGTGAGCACTGAGCAAAGTTTTAAAAACTTTAGCGATAAAAGAGGTTAGGGCAATAGGTCAGTTGTTTGAAGAAATAGAGCGGTCACCCTTCTTAGGAACAGGTTGCACAAGAGCATGCTTCCAAGATTAAAGATTGACACAGGTTGAGAGAATGAAGCGAAAAAGAGGGCAAATCACAGGAGCCGGTTCATCTGAAAGCTCCTTAATTTATAAAATTGAGTTGTCACATATACTTAAGGAATATGGGGTATTTTTGGGGGGCTTTTTGCGGATGATATTCAATTCTACTTGACGTTTAATAATGTTGAAGATATTGATGTAAGGTTGAGTGAAATCATGATAGATTTTTAAAGGGGGGATGGAAATGAAACATCTAAAATTAAATGAAGACAAAGCAGAGTACTTGATTTTAGGCAAGAGAGGTGACCTTAAAAGGTTGAAGGATGTTCGTAGCCTGCATATTGATAGGACAGAGGTTGGTGTCAAGAGGTTTGTGAAGGATTTGGGTGTAATGTTAGATAGTAACTTATCTATGAAAGAGCAAATAGACAAAGGAGTAAGAGTGGCTGGTTATCACTTGAGAAATATTGCTTTTCTCAAGAAATATATTGATGAATCTTCGATAAGAAAGTTTATTCACAATCATGTCATCAGTAGACTTGAATACTGTAATTCATTGTACTATGGATTACCAAAATATCTACTGCGTAAGCTACAGTATGTTATGAATAGAGCTGCTCGATTAATAAAGAGTATGCCATCACGTGACAGAATTACTCCTGTACTGATACAACTGCATAGGCTACCTACTAAAGCCAGATTTGTAATCAAGATTTGTGTCGTGGTGTATCAAGCAATTAAACATGGAAAGCCTGATAACATAAGGAAACTACTGCGTGACTTTCAAACGGAAACTTCAGTAACTCTTAGATGCAGTGATGATCGTTTCATATTAGGGGAGCCAAAATGTAATCTTCAATTGGGTTTTAGAGCTTTCAAAACTTCGGCCCCAAGACTTTTAATAATCTTCCCAATGAGATGAAAGAGAGTAGTAATGTTGGCATTTTTAAGAGGAAGTTGAAGACATATCTTTACAGTGACTCTGCACTTCTGAAATGACAATCAGTGCAAATTACAAAGTTTAAGACTGTAATATCTGTTTGAGGTGCGACTCCCTGAGCGTAGTATAGACGTAGCGGAAGTCGAAAAACACACGTTAAAGGTAAGATAAGGTAAGATATAATCAGGCGAACTCGGCACTTTTTATATGCACCAATGAACAAAATCACAGCAATGCATGGAATTTTGAAGCTATGTTATTTAAAAGCACTTGTCATATTAAGCGGAAAATTGTGGAATCATACCACATTGAAATGAAATGCAATATCAATTTATCTTTGGGGTAATGAATCCCTGGTATAATTGATAAAACTCTTTTGAAACAAAACCTATATAGGACATTCCGAAAGATAAACGACCAACAAAATTGTAGTGTTTATTATTATTATTATTATTAGTAGTAGTAGTAGTAGTAGTTATAATAGTTTTAATTTTTTTCTATTATATTCATTTTTATTTTCATTATCTTCTTAAGCATTTTTATTGATATTTGCATTTTTCATTTCTTTAATTATTCTATGTTAATATTTTTTTTTCTCAACTGCATTTATATTTTTTTCTTCATTATCATCATGTTCCTATTCGCTGTATTTCTCTTTGCCTTTATTTCTACCTTTCCTTCTCTTTTGTTTACGTTATTTCAGCGAATTAGTCTTTTGTTTAAATTTTGATTTAATTTATATGTATTAAGGGGATTATATACTAACTCAATCAGTATTTTTAATTAGGGATGGCATAGTTTAATGTTAGTTTCATGTGGTTTAGACCTGTTTTGCTACCTTTAATTCTTAATCCCCTGAGATCTCCTGAGACCCTTTTGTTATTCCTCCCACTGTCATTTTTCCTTTATGCATTCACTTGCGATTACAAAGGGCTCCAGATAGGACCCGATATATTACCGTTATTTTCCATGTGTTGTCTCAATGATGGGCTTCCTTGCTATATATATTTCAATGTGTTTATTTGATCATTATTGTTGCCTACATAACATGGGATTTAAATTAATTAAATGAGAAAACGAAGCCACGAGAGAGATTTGGAAGAAGGTGTTATATAAACAAAAGAGCATTCATCAGAATGCGCTCATTCCCTAGCTTAGAGATTAGCTGAGAGGTTGGCTACTTCTTTTAGACTTCAGTGCTGTAGTTGGTAGCGCATTGGCTAGAATCCCGGTAATGGGAGAAATATAATGCATTGGCTAGAATCCCGGTAATGGGAGAAATATGCTTCATGTTTTCACTTATTTTTATGCTTTTATTTAATAGTTATTGATGCTTACTTAGCATGGGATTTGAATCAAATGCGAAACCGAAGCCACGAGTGAGATCGGAAAGAAACTGTAAAATGAACAAAAAAGAATTCAAGGAAATGCGTTCATTTCTTACCTTGGAAATTAGCTGCGAGAGCTGGCATCTTCTTACAGACTTTCGGTCATGTAGTTGGTAGCGCCTTAGTACAGTAATTATGTGTCTTAGGTTCGAATCCCGGCCTGATGAAACATTTTCATATATATATATATATATATATATATATATATATATATATATATATATATATATATATATATATATATATATATATATATATATATATATATATATATATATGTATGTATGTATGTATATATGTATGTATGTATGTATGTGTATATATATATATATATATATATATATATATATATATATATATATATATATATATATATATATATATATATATATATATATATATATATATATATATATATATATATATATATAAAGAGACTCCATATTTTCCTGAATTTGTCACTTGAATTAATGTGTGAATCATATATAACAATATTGCACTGAAATACTTGCTGTCCTACTTACTGTATTTCATGATAGACCATGTGTGTGGAGAAGTTCCTGGCCCTAATACTGGTAAAGAAAACGAAAAAAGAAATGTAAAGTACTTGATGAAAGAAATGAAGATGGAAAAATCATGTTAGCATTTTCTCCTTTCTTGTATATCTTCATATATATATTTTCCATGTGTGCATGCCTCTTTTCAGAATATGTGTCTTATTGCGTGTCTTAAAGCTGACAATGAGTATTAACATATTCACTACATGGTATGTAATATTTTGAGAATACGTTTAGTTGCTTCTTAATTTTGTTTGAACATATATTTTTGTTTAGGACTGTACTTTGCCATGTGTCTTTGTGGTTTCTTTATTTATGATCAGTTCTAGAATCTCAGCGATCTCTCGGCTTTAGATCCCCAACGTTTGTCGCCTCATAACACTAAGAACAAACAACTATTTGGCATGTTCATATAGCATCATATATTTCTCGCTCTATGGATTTTGACCATTGATTGTTACAATTAATGGAACATGTTCGAAGAGAGAAGTGTAAGGGGGGTTTACACGGTCAAACGGTTCGTCGAACGCGGTTCGACAGACAAGTGTTTGAAGTGATGTTCGAATGTGTGAACGGGGTATTTGGCTGTCGAACACGGAACGTATTCGAACCGCGTTCGACGAACCGTTTGACCTTGTAAACCCCCCTTAAGTCCTTCAAGAAAGAGTTGGATGAGGGGGAGAAATGTGCTGCTCCTGCAATATTATTGTGGATCATTTCGTTACAGGATTTATTGCACTACTTTCTGACACAAAGATAATTGATGTACTTAGAAACTAACCACTAATCTCTTTCTGAAAGGGAAGCAAGAGATTGTAAGTCAGTCTGAGGCTATCATGACATCCGGGTTCTTCCCAGTTGCTTCTAAGTAACTTAGTGATATATTTTTATCACTCTGGAAAAAAGGGGGAGATATAACTTGAATCATTGAAAATTTCATGTCGGAAATGAAAAAAGATAATTGTTTCTACAATATTGAAATAGTAAATTCCCTAAATGCAAGATTTAAAAATAATCACATATTAAAGCATGCTAGTAAATGGACATATTATAAATTAGATGCATTTGTGTGGTATTTATATATGTCATGATTCAGTTTTTCGTAGAGCTCAAACAAATGAGAAAACTTCGCAGGGTTTCAAGGATCAAACCCATTAGGAGAGTGAAACGTGTCTAATAAGGGTGCGAATACATTCCCTTATGACTGGTTGACGTTTAAGATTTGGAAAAAAATCGAAAGTTTTGTCACTTCTCCGGTATGTATCGCTCTTTTCGTCCTGACAGATGATTAAAGCAGCTGCATGCTGCTTCTCTGGGCTATATATATGGCAGAAGTGCCGATACATTTTGGGCTTCTCCCTCTCCATGCTGCTGATAAGCTCCAAGGGATAGACAGAGTTAGCTCTTTTGAAAAGCAAGCAGCGTTATATGAGATGACAGAGGATATTTTGAAGCATTTTTACCCATCAACTACTTTCGGGTCTCTCCCTCCGGATTTTTGCTCAAGGTTTACTATACAAGTTTTTCACAATCCCTTGTGCACCCACAAGGCAGCAAGGATAGATGCAGGTAGTGCCACACACTATCCTCGTGGCAAATAGACAGCTGC
>JAXCGZ010017738.1:0-42821 GCA_037179515.1 Halocaridina rubra | reverse complement strand
AAATAATAATAATAATAATAATAATAATAATAATAATAATAATAATAATAATAATAATTATAATAATAAGATCTAAGGAGAATTTTTGGAATTGACATCATGAAAGTAATGCAGAGTTATATTAAAACCAGCAAAGAATTGGATATCATTTCACATCTTTTATAATCCCTTCACATCTGACAGGTCATTACACTCTCCATCTCTGTTTCTCTTTACTTTATGTATTCTTCGTGCCCAGGCCCGATAAAGGCTGTTTTATTTATTATTTTTTGGCCCGTCCTGGTGTCACAATCATTTAATCTTCTTTTTTTCCAAAAAATATCGCAATGCACTGAATTCGCAATAGGTGAACCACGATATAACAAGGTTCACTGTATAACTAAATAAACTAAATGTTAAGCAGTCTGTGCATATCTGTTATCACCTTGCACGCTATAATTTTAGCCATAGTCTACAACGATAAGACAACTTGATCCATTTTCAGGAATTTTACAATCCTCATGGGCTTGGTTACACCTGGAGCAACACAAGCCACTACGACAAATGTTAATTAAGTAGCAATATCCTTTACATTTGAAGAACCAAGAGAGTGTGAGTAAAATGGCATAAGAAAAATAGAATCTTATCAATAAGTACAATTGGAGGAACAGAACTGAATGGACTTTGAAATCTATCTGGCACACCTATTAGCTACCATAGCTACCGACAAAAATTCATAGAGCACATAACCCTTTCAGAAGGTAAATTCAACTCATTTAGGCTGTCCTCTATTTCACAGAGACGGGTCTCCTAGAAAACATTTTTGAAAAACATAACTCTCGGTCTTCACAGTGAAAGGCCGATATCTCTTCTAGAAATTCTTAGTAGATCCAGATCTCTAATCATCATGTCAACTTCTGCTTTTATCACAATTAAGCACTTTTTGTCATAAGTCAAATGGTAACTCTTTTTAGTGCCATTAGACGCTCACTACTTCAACGACAAAATCAGTAGCACCAGTTCCTATGGGCTTAACTATTACAGCATATTCAAGTTCTTGTCAAACAAACTGAGGCAATTCAGCAGCACTTACCTCACCAACTGGCACACATGGCTTAGAAGGCTTTTCCCTCTTGAAAGAAACAACCTGAAAAGCCTTGATATCTGAAGAGTTCACAAAAGCAGTAGATGAGGTATCTATAGCCACACCAGACAATGCCGTGTCTTGGTGGGTCAGTGCTCCAGAGTGTCCAACACAGTGTTGGTTCCATTGCCAAGGGTGAACTGGGATGTTTGACAACAGCATTTATATCCAGTCTATCCGGATCGTCCGACCCACCATCCCAGATATTATCGGTTATAGTCACCAATATTTCACAATTCCTTGTGTACTTCAGCTATACACAAAGTTATTGACAACACAATCGCATGGGGTAGTTACGAAAACATAGAGACATTCCCGTTTGCTACTGCTTCTCAGATTTAACTCATATGCAGTGTTCCACTCAAACCTATCAGAGAAAAAAATTTATAAAGAAATAGTAAAATAATAAAAAATTAATGTATGCCTAAAAAAATTAAACATGAACAAGACCTAATAGAGTAACAGTAAAATAGAAAAGCAAAATTAAATCATATCTTAAGATGTAGAACAGTAAGAAAAACAAATAAACAATTAAATCTAAAAAACAGTAATTATTATAATAATGAACTAAATAGTCAAAACAAAAAACAGCAATAAAAACCTACTGGAGAAAACCATGAATAAAAGAAGAGAGAGAGAGAGAGAAGAGAGAGAGAGAGAGAGAGAGAGAGAGAGAGAGAGAGAGAGAGAGAGAGAGAGAGAGAGAGAGAGAGAGAGAGAGAGAGAGAGAGAGAGAGAGAGAGAGAGAGAGAGAGAGAGAGAGAGAGAGAGAGAGAGAGAGAGAGAGAGAGAGAGAGAGAGAGAGAGAGAGAGAGAGAGAGAGAGAGAGAGAGAGAGAGAGAGAGAGAGAGAGAGAGAGAGAGAGAGAGAGAGAGGAAGAGAGAGAGAGAGAGGGAGAGAGAGAGAGAGAGAGAGAGGAGAGAGAGAGAGAGAGAGAGAGATGAGAGAGAGAGAGAGAGAGAGAGAGAGAGAGAGAGAGAAGAGGAGAGAGAGAGAGAGAGAGAGAGAGTCTCTGTCTTCATATGTACTTGGTAATACATACCCACTACACTTTTTTCTTTTCTATGAGTGTGACACCGGGACAGGCAAAAACTGCCCTCATCAAAAAAGGCCCGCGCACGAGAAAACACCAAGACGAAGGAAAAGAAAAAGGTTAAGGGCAAGGCAGAGATGATGTAATGTTACAAAAAGGAAAACGAGAGACATAAATAGCAGTCAAAGTACAGAGGACCTACAGATATGGAGGATTAGGCCCCGAGATGACGATAGATCCAAGTTTTGAAGGATAATAGGTCATAAGAATTAGGAAAGACAGAAGGAGGAAGAGTGGGAAGAAACAGTAGCTGCACCGACCAATCCGCGAGCTACAAATCTCCACACAGTACCTGTGAGATGAGGCCACTGGCGAATGTTACGTGACCTCAGCAGTGGGGGAGGAATGCAACACGCCAACTCATCAGAGGAGCAATGAAAGTAGTAGCGATAGAATAGAAAAAGGGATGATACCTTATGCCGAAGAGAGAGAGAATCCAGATTAGAAGGAAGAGAAGGATCATTATTGAGTCTGACTGCCTTCGATTCAACCCTATCAAGGAGATAAGTATGAGAAGAAGCACCCCAGATGTGTGAGCAGTATTCTAAACAGGGACGGATAAGACCTTTATAAATTTTAAATAACTGTACAGTGGAAAAGTAATGACGAAAACAAAACAGAACCTCCAATTTTAAGGATGAAGATTTAGAAATTTGGATTATGTGATTCCTCCAAGACAAGTTAAAGAGGCTATATGGATTCCTAATATATTGATAGAATTAAGAGAGTAAATTTTGATAGTTTCAAAGACAATAAGGTTATCAGGAGGAGAAGAAAATAAAGAGATAGCCAGAAATTGTGTCTTGGAGGCATTGAATTTAACTGAATTTTGAGTGCCCCACTCAGATACCCTTTGCAAATCGGAGTTGAGAGTAGAAGAAAAAAAGACTGATTACGAGTAGCAGATGAGGTTGTGAAGAAAAGTAAGAGGAAAAGTGAAGAGTAAAATCATCAGCAAAGCCATGAAGAAGAGAGGAAGATGGGGATTGTAGGAGATTATAGATGAAGAGCAGGAACAGAGTAGGTGATAAAACAGAGCCCTGTGAACCCCACTGGTAACAGAGAAAGGGCTAGATGTCGCACCAGCAACAACTAGAGATATAAAATGGTCAGAAAGAAAACTGAAATTCAGAGAACAGAAAGAGGGGGTAAAGCCATAGGCAGGGAGTTTGGCTAACAGAGCCTTGTGCAAGACTCTGTCAAAAGCCTTAGATACATCAAGGGTGGCGACAAAGGATTCCCCATAGTTCCTCAGAGAAGATAACCATACATGAGTAAGGTAGGACAGGTGGTCACCAGTGGATAATGTCTTGCAGAAGCCATACTGGTGATAGGAGATAATTGAGTTAGATTCAAGGCGATTCAAGAAGTGAGCATTGAGCAAAGTTTCGAAAACTTTAGCAATAGAGGAGGTTAGGGCAATAGGTCGGTAGTAAGAAGGAATAGAGCGGTCACCCCTCTTAGGAACAGGTTGAACTAGAGCAGGCTTCCAAGATGAAGGATAGATACTGGTTGACAGAATGAGGCGAAAAAGATGACAATGCACGGGAGCCAGTTCATCTGCCAACTCCTTAAGGAACCTTGCAGGGATACCATCTGGACCAGATGCCTTGTATGTCTTTAGCGAGCGAAGAACCTTATGAACTTAGCATGAAGAAAGGATAAAAGAAGGCATAGGGTTAGAGAGAGGTAAAGATTGAGGGATAGGTGTGCTGGAATCATTTATAGAAGAGTTGGCAGAAAAATGAGAGCCAAAGAGAGTGGTTTTGTCAGTGGGAGAGCAAGCTATAGAACCATCAGAACATGAGAAGGAGAGAGGAAAGCTCGAGTTCCAGAAGTTTTTGGCTAAGGACCAGAAGCATTTGTCAGTGGAAGAGGAGTTAAGGTAATCAACTTTCCTTCTTATAAAGGAAGCCTTAGAGTCCAGTGGTTCTCAACTGGGGTCCACATGGACCCTGGGGGTCCATATAATATTCCTGGGGGTACACAGGCAAAATATAACAAATTCGGGGTCCACAATGATATTTTGGTGGTCCATGAAGCAATTCCACTTCAGAACAGTTTTTATTACTAAAAATATAATTCCCATTGAAATTTACACCATATTGCAATAAGTAGAGAATATATATGAATGATTCTTTCTCACTGCATTTCTCTTATAATTCCTTTTGACCTATCTACTCACCCATCGGTCAGTGGCAAGAACAAACGAAGGTGAACATCTCTTATCTTTTCTCAGGAAGCAGGCGGCGAGCTTTAATGTTTATTTTCAGGGCAAATATCTACCTCCCATAGCGTGGTCTCTGACCTTTGATCGGCAACGACAAAGGTCAAAGAGAGTGTGCTTATCGAGGAAGGATTAATGGCATTAAGATTTTCAGTAGCAGGGATGATTTCCGGTACAATTATTAACTCTCAGTGCCTATAAAAGTCGACATGATCCAAACAGTTCACTTCAGTTTTATGTTGAACTCCATCTTGATATTAAAAACTTCCTAGTACATACATACTTACGTTAATTATTCTGAAATTCCCCGCTTCAGTATTAAAATCAGTTTTTCCAATTTGAAAGACTGTAGGAAAAAATAGCTGAATATTTCCCGCTTTAATACAAATTTGAACTTCAATTTACAACTTGGTAGTTATCTGATACATATAAGCTTTGAGAACTATAAAGATATCAAAAGTGATCATAATGGAATAAATTTGATAACAATAATCAATGACTTGGAGATTTTTTTTCATTTAACAGCTATTTTGACTAAAACTTTTATTTACCTTGACATTATACACAGCATTATGTAAATATGTGTTTTATTTGTAGCAAAATATCTTTTAATTTCTTAGCAATTTATTTGCATTAGATTAGTTTTCATTCAAACAAAGCATAATCTTTTACTATTTCTTTGATTATTAATATAAGCCCTTTACTTTTTGTTAGTGAAAAATAGAATAAGCTTGTCTTTTGTCGAATAGCTATGAAGGGGTCCACCCCCCAAAAAAATAAGGGAAAAGGGGTCCATGGGTAAAAAAAGGTTGAGAACAACTAGGCTTAGACCTTCGAATCTGAGCAGTACAGTAATTCCTAGCTACAATAAAAGCAAAGCGAGTTAAATCAGAAGGAGAGGTTTGGTAAGATCGGTGTGCCCGATTCCTGGCCTGGATAGCCATGGCGCAGGCACGTTCAAACCAAGGTTTAGGGGGAGAGAAAGTTTTTGCAGAAGAGGGGATGTAAGCCTTCATTCCCGAGGTCATGATCTCGGCAGCTTTTAGGGCTACCTAATCAGGGTTGTGGGACCAAAAGCAGTAGTCACCCCATGGGAAGTCAAAGAGGAAGTTATGCAAATTTTCATGTTGGGTATGCTAGATGTGCCAAAGGCAGTGCTGAGTAGGAGGGATTGGTGGAGGGGGAGCGAAAATCAAAGAGATTAAGATCATAGAGTGGTAAGATTTACCAAGAGGGATGAGCACAAAATAAGAGTAGTTTGAAGGGTTAGAAGTAAGAAATAGGTCAAGAGTGTTTGCTGTATGTTCATAATGATCAGGAACACGAGTAGCATGTTTGATAAATTGCTCCAGATCGTGAGTTATAGTGAAAGCAAGAGCCTCACTTCCTCCAACATCAGTGTGAGAAGAATTAAGCCACTCACTGTAATTTACACTGAGGTCTCCAATGTAGAGAACTTCGGCATGTGGGTGAGAGGATAGCAAGAACTAATGTGTGCAGGATTCTGTCTAAATTTCCTTTGAACTGCTCTAAAGTAAAGCTGTTAACAACACTGTCTGGAAGCTGCTTCCAGGTGGAGCAGATCTTGGACGTGAAAAAATTTTCACATACGCTAGTGTTAAAGTCAATCCTGGTAACTAAGCCTTCTGATAGATGAGTCCTTGCCTGAACTCTTTCAAGTAAATCTATGTATTTCCTAAGTGTGGCAGACCAAAATTGTACAGCATATTCCAATAGTGGTTGCATTTATGAATTACAAAATATTTCGTTTATGAGTGTGACACCAGGACAGGCAAGAAAAACTGCTCTTATCAATAAAGGCCTGGGCTCAAAGAACAGACTAAGATGTAGGGTAAGAAAAAGGTTAAGGACAAGGAAGAGATGAGGTAATGATACACAAAGGAAAAGGACAGCCTGCAAGAACAGTCAACACACTGAGGACCTAGATATATGGCAGGCTTAGTCCCAGAGATTAAGATAGATCCACTTTTTGAAGGAAGATAGGTTATAAGAATTAGGAAAGACAGAAGGAGGAAGAGAGTTCCAGAGTCTGGAGGTGGATAGGAAGAAACAGTTGCTGCACTGACCAATCCGCGAGCTTCAAATCTCCACAAAGTACTTGTGAGACAAGGTCACTTGACGAGTGTTACGCAGCCTCGCCAGTGGGGGAGGGGTGCAACTCGCCAACTCATCAGAGCAGCGATGGAAGTAGTGGTGATACAAAGAGAGAGAGGGATAATACCTTATGGTGAAGAGAAAGAGAATCCAGATTAGAAGTAAGAAAAGGGTCATTAATGAGTCTGAATGCCTTAGATTCAACCCTATTATGGAGATAAGTATAAGAAGAAGCACCCCATATGTGTGAGCAGTATTCTAAGCAGGGACAGATAACCGAACTCCCAAGTTTTGGGATGAAGATTTAGAAATTTGGATTATGACATTCCTCCATGACAAGTCAGAGACTATCTGGCTTCCAAATATATTAAGAGAATTAATAGGGTAAGTTTTGTTAGCTTCAAAGACAATAGGGCTATCAGGAGGAGATAAAGAGATAGCCAGAAACAGTCTTGGAGGCATTAAATTTAACTAAATTTTGGGTGCCCCACTCAGTTATTCTCTGCAATTGGAGTTGAGAGTAGAAAAAAGAGTGATACGAGACTGATTATGAGTAGCAGATGAAGACTGTGAAAAAAAGGAAGAGGAGAATGAAGGGTAGAGTCACTGGCAAAGGCGTAAAGAGGAGAGGAAGATGGAGACTGAAGATCATTGATGAAGAGAAGGAATAGAGTATGTGAAAGAGCAGAACCCTGTGGAACACCACTGGTAACAGGGAATGGGCTAGATGTTGCACCATCAACAACTACAGATATAAAATGGTCAGAGAGAAAACTGAAAATGAGAGAACAGAGAACAGGGGTAAAGCCATAGCCTGGAAGTTTGGCCAATAGAGCCTTGTGCCAGACTCTGTCAAAAGCCTTAAAGATATCAATGTAAGAATAATCTCACTGTTCCTCTAATGGATCTGCCTCTGTATGTAGTAAAATAATATCTGAACTTTATTTTCCATTTCTATGCATCACTTGAAAAATTTTAGATCAATGCTTATTAGTACATTAATGTTCTTTTCCAGAAAAGTTGACTTGAGAGTTTTACCCAAGTGTGAATAGTTGGTATCAGGATCTGCATGACCAATACAGTAAACCCTCACTATATCGCGGTTCACTTTTCGCGAATTCAGTGCATCGCGGTTTTTTTTTGGCGAGCTTTTTTTTTCTTCTGGGCATATGCGAGAATATTAAAATATTAAAATTTTCAGTATTTTCATTATTTTATTATAAAAAAAAAAATTTCATTATTTTATTGATAAAAAAGTCTTTTCCAGCCTAAGAATAATAGAACAGTAAAAAATAGTAAAAAACATAAATTTAAACATGTAATTCTGCACCATAGAAAGTACGACACCGGTATCAGCGTTTCGAAAAACGCAAAGTGTCACACCTACGTGAGCTAGCACATATTAAAATTTCCAGTATTTTCATTATTTTATTGATAAAAAAAATTATTTCCTAGCCTAAGAATAATAACAGTACAAAACAGTATTGCACCTTGTAAAATATGATACTGGTATCGGCGTTTCGGAAAACGAAAAGGGTCGCACTTCATGAGCTAGTACATATTAAAATTTCCAGTATTTTCATTATTTTATTGATAAAAAAAGTATTTCCTAGCATAAGAATAACAAAACAGTAAAAAATAGTAAAAAACATAAATTTAAACATGTAACTCACAGCATTGCAGCAAGTAAAATATTGAACAATAGCATACACTGTATTGGCGTCTTGGAAAACAGAAAGGGTCGCACCGATGTGAGATAGTTCATGAGATGCTATTGGCTGAAAGGGTGGGAGATGACGAATCACAGAATTGTTTTTCTGTATGTTCTGTATCATGGGGTCTGACTGGCTTTTTGATTGAAGCTTCATTCTCCCAGTGTCTTCCATTGTCTCGCCTCACCCGTTCAGTCTACTCACATGTGCACCATTCGCGTTGTGCTTCTTAATACATTGTGCTTGTGATTTTGTGAAACTTGTTTTTCAACCTCTGCAATGCCTCCCAAGCGTCCTTCATCTTCTACGGCTTCTGGTAGTGAGCCTAAGCGGCAAAGGAAGATGTTGACCACACCAGAAAAGGTAAAACTGTTAGATATGCTGAAGGAAGGAAGAAGTTTCTCGGCTGTCGGCCGCCATTTCGGCATCAACGAATCAACTGTTCGATACATCAAAAAGGACTAGGCAAATATCAGGAAAACAGCAACTATTTCATTTAGTAAAACAGCAAAGAGGGTCATAACACCCAGCAATAAGATAATAGTGCGGATGGAATCTGCTTTGGCCCTATGGATTGCTGACTGCAGGAAGAGAAACATCAGCTTAGACACCAATATCATACAAACAAAAATGAGGAAGCTGTACGAGACATTTGCTGCATATGAACCTGACGACGACAGTGGCGACCATGAGGAGGAGGAGAAAGAAGGTATCGATGACCCACAACCAGGACCCTCCATCAATTCTCCACCGAGGACACATATTGTTTGTTGCAAGCAAGGGATGGTTCACCAAATTTCAAAAACGCTATGGCTTAAAGAGCGTTTCAGTGCATGGTAAAGCTGCCTCTGCAGATACAGCTGAAGCTGAAGATTATGTGAACAACGACTTCAAAAAAATTATCGAGGAAGGCGAATATGCTCCTGAGCAAGTCTTTAACGTGGATGAAGCTAAAGCCCCAGGATTTAAAGTGCACAAAGACCCCGTTACCCTCGTCATGTGCAGGAATGCTGCGGGCTTCATGTTAAAGCCCGGGCTTATCTACAAGTCTAAGAACCCTAGGACTTTAAAGAACAAAAACAAGAATCTGCTGCCAGTGTATTGGATGCATAACCCTAAGGCCTGGATCACGAAAAGCCTCACATCGGACTGGTTTCACCAATGCTTTATCCCTCAGGTCAAAGTTTATCTTGCGGAGAAGGGCCTTGAATTTAGAGTCCTTCTTTTGATGGATAATGCTGGTGGCTCCAATATGACGGTGTTCAAGTAGAGCTCCTGCCACCGATTACGACATCACTGATTCAGCCTATGGATCAAGGCGTTATTCGTGCGCTCAAGGCCCTCTACACACGAAATGCCCTGGCAAACCTGGTTGAATCCATGGATGCGGACATAGAATTCGCATTGAAGACTGCTACATGCCTTCAAAATATTCAGAATGCAATCAGTGAGATGAAGCCCGCCACAATCAATGCCAGCTGGAAGAAATTGTGGCCCGAAGTCATCTACGACCACAAGGGTTTTGCTCCTGACAAAGTCCATAACTCGGCAGTTGCGAAAGCTGTGAAGTTGGCTGCAATTCTAGGAGGAGAAGGCTTTAAAGATATGACTCACGAAGACGTGAATGAACTGATCGACTGCCACTCGCAGCCTTTGACTGTTGAAGACTTGGGGGAAATGACAATATCACTGAGTGAAGAAGAGGAAGAACAACAACCAGAGGAAACGCACGAAGAAGTCGAAGAACCTGGCCTTATACTCAAACGTCTGGCAGCCATGTATGAACATGTGAAGCAGTCCAACAACTCTCGCAGGAGCATGACGATAATATGGTTCGTTCGGTGACCTTCTGCAATCTTATCAACGATGCCATGACTCCTTACAAGACCATCTTCCAACAAAAGATGAAACAGCGTAAGCAACTCCCTATTACCATGTTCCCTCTCTCGCAAAAAGCAGCCGTAAAGCTGTCATTGGCTGTGGAATAATTTCCTCTGGAGTATGTACACGTCATCATCACCTCATTCACGGTATGTTTACCTATCATGTTCATACAAATTTACACTTGCATGCTGTTATTAATAAAGTAAAGTGTGGTTTGTTAACAGTGCAGGGAGGGTTTATACATTAAAGGTAAATATAAATGTAAAATACCTATGTATATGAGTATGTACACGTCATCATCACCTCATTCACGGTATGTTTACCTATCATGTTCATATAAATTTACACTTGCACGCTGTTATTAATAAAGTAAAGGGAGGTTTGTTAACAGTGCAGGGAGGGTTTATACAGTAAAGGTAAGCATAAATGTAAAATACCTATGTATATATTGTGCTCCTACTTTGCGGATTTTCACCTATCACGGCCGGTCCCGGAACTGAACCCCGCGATAAACGAGGGAGCACTGTATTATATTACCTACCATTTTTCCAAATTTAATGGCATTTGCCATGTATCAGATAATTACCACAGCCTATAAGTCTGGTTGGAGTTTCTCAGTCTCTTCAAGACTCCTGACATTTGATTCGACTTTTATGTGAAATTATACTCAGTAGATCGATATTAGTGTAGTTGACGTAGACGATAAATAAGCATGGACCAAGGACTCATCCTTGTGGAATTCCATGAACAATTTGAGGCTCAGTTAGAGGATGTTCTATTTATGATTACTTGTTGTATTCTATTCTTTAGCCAGTTTTCAATCCATAGTGTAATTTTATTATTGATACCCAGTGCACACACCTTTGACAGTATTCTTAGGTGAACCACTTTGTCAAATGCTTTTTGAAAAACTGGGTATAATTGACTGTTGCTCTACTTTTGTCGTATTTGCTCAGCATTTTATGGAAATATTCAAGCAAGTTGGTCAGGCATGGTCTGTGTTGCCTGGAGCCATGCTGTGAATCTAAAATTAAGTTTTTATTATCTAAATATTTGACAATCCTATCAACAATTATTCCTTCTAACATCTATCCTACAATGGAGGTCAGGTAAAGTGGGATGTAATACTCAGGATATTCTCAATCCCCATTCTCATAAATTCCAATTACTGTACATAGCACTTCCCCTGTTTCCAGTGATTTATGGAAGACAACAACAAGTAAGGGAGCTACCGGGTCCCATACTTCTATTAAAACTCTGGGAAGAATTCATATGGCACAGAAGACTTATATGTGTTTAGCCTGTCAATTCTTCTTGCAACCTCCTCTAGAGTACACCTGATGGCGTTGGAACCTTCTACTTAATGGACCAGGCTTGAACTTCCTAAATCAAGCATATCTTCTAGTGTAAAAACTGAGGCAAAATAGTTATTTAAGGTGTTTGCTTATCTGAAGTGGAGACTTGTATCAAGCCAATTGGGTCCTTCAGGGGTCCAATACTACCTTCAAATGGCTTTCCACTATTTACACAGCTAAAAAAATTCTTTGGACTCTTTGTATTGTAATATCACTCCAATTTCTTTACTTCTTTTGACAGCATTGATGATAGACTTCACTTTCCTACAATAAGTCTTGAAGGATTTCAGATAATTTTGGCTGTGGCTCCCTTTAGTCCTCCGGTATAATGCATTTCTCTCTTTTATTGCAGCAGCTTATATTGTTACTAAACTCACAAAAACTTATAAAGTTAGCTCTATAATATTCGAGTTTTCTTTTCTAAGTTCAAAATTATCTATCACAGCAGGTACAAAGAGAGATCCTGATCAATTTATGATCACTTTCAAACAGTAAATTTGCCAGTGGATAGTTTGATCATACCTTCATCTTCTGTTATGAACACAAGATCTAGGATGTTACTACCTCTAATTGGTTTATTGACCCACTTAGACAGGAAATTTTCATCCGTCAAGTCTACAATATGTCTACCTTCAGTATCTTCATTTCTGTCCTCCCAGTTAACTTGACAGTAGAAATCACCAAAAATTACACATGTTTTACTGCTGATAATGTTGTTCAATCTTCTATATCAGCAAGTTGATGTGGAGTTTGTAGACTAGAACTCATAAGCAGTGCTGGCTAGATGAAGATAAACATCTAGCACTTTGTGTTCTGACCAAATTTTGCAGTCAACTTAATTCAATTTGTCTCTTGACTTTCACTAAAACCATGCCCCCCGTTTGGGTGGTATGGTCTTTGTGAAACATTTTATAATTAAGAAATCCATATATACCGACGCAATCCCTAGTATCCATGTGAATCCAAGATTCCGCAATAGTTACAGTATCAATTTGATTGGTAACAATAAATGTTCAAAGTTCAAGAAATCTGTGTCTAGGAGACCTAGCATTCAAGATAACTATGTGAAAGGGATCCAGTCTTTTCCTGAATCCCATTAACTGCTCCTATTTCCCAAAGTCCTTGGTGTAGCTGAGTATGGTAAGCTTAGCTCACAACAACGCAAGGGATTCACTAACTCTGATTCCTCATCTTGGGAAACAGGATTGCTTCTCTGGAGTTGGGAGTCAGCCATCTGCCATGTGGCAGAATCCTCCAAGGAGGAATGCCCATGGATAGGGCCACCTCTCTCACTTGAGGGATCTTCTAACAGTGGTGAAGTATCTTTAGCATTTACAGGTGCCTGATCTCTTATTTTCGATGCTTCTTATGCTTGGTAGGGGCAACTGCTGATGGACTTTGCTGCCTCTCATGTGGGCAGATTGCCAACATGTCACAGCTTGACCTTAGCAAGTTAAATAGATGGTGACTGAGAAAGTTGCCAAATGAAGCCATTCCATTTTCACTGAAGTGTATACCATCTTGGGAGTAAAATTCAGTATGCCCAAAGAACTCCTTCAAAGGTCGACAAACTTTACCCCAATCCGGAAGCACAAGTTTGCCAACCTGGTATAAATGCCTACTGGACTTCGGCAATTATTGCCGTTTTCTTTCCTTTTATCCAAATCTTTTCAACTTCTTTGGCAATTCTCGCAGTTTCTGCACCTGGGGCAATTCTAATCAGCCTCTGGTCACTGCACGATTTGCCAAAGTTAAGAATGAAGAGATGGTAACGTAGGAATAAAGAATAACAAAGTGAAAGCATGGTAAATAACAATTTTTGCTCATATTACAAAATATACGAGAATAAAGAAAAGAGTTTTTATTAACCCATCTTGTGTATTACTTTATTCTATTAGCTTATCTGTTTGATTTTGTATTATTGGTAAGGCTTTCAATACCTTTAACTATTAATAGCGCTATGAACATTAGTTCAAGAGGAAATAAAATCATTACATCTGCGCCAGTTAAGTGCCACCCAGGAGATGATAATGTTACTTCAGTGCCATGAGTGCTAACCTGGGGAAATTGGTGTTCCCTCTCTCCTTTCTCCAGACAAAGTGTCTTCAAATATGTGAAAAAATTAGCACCATAGGCCACCCTGAGCAATGCCTCCAATAATGACATTGCTGTCTAATAGCAAAGCACAGCCAGCCAATAAATGTACAGAGTAAATATGTTCTATATCTTTCCGTTTCTTTTGCTATAACTCATTTTAACTAAGACACTTATATAAATAGGTTCTAATAATAGTAAAATAATAACATGGTGCTTTAAAGGTTAAAAAACAGACCAAACCATATGATTTGAAAATGGCATAACGACATTTTTCCACTGATAATATGGTTCAACTTATAACCTATTCATCTTACATGGAACTAATTGCGATCAAAATTAGACAACTACCTGTGCCTATATACCTTTATATGGCCTATTCTAGCTACAAACTAAAACAATTTTACTTTTCAATTGAAGACCGCTGAAGCTACATCACGAAGTGTTGCTTGTGAGGTCTATGATAGTGATTGTTGCAAGTATGGGATCACAGGCATCCGAGTCTCACTCATACATCCATCACATATCTCTCTCAAGTTTTTAACAGAAATCATTAACTGCATATATCTGGTAACCTTTAAGCATAAACATTCATTGTTGTAACTCCCAAGATGTGAACAAGAAGAGAATGAACATAAATAATAATAATTTGATTGCATTTGTTTTAGGTTATATGTTTTGCTTCAATTCTTATATTGTATTGTTTGTCACTTCAACATAATATCAGGCTGATATGGAACAAAAAAATAAATAAACGCTAGATACAAAGCACAGAGTAATATATAATACAGAAGCTCCCCAACTTACGAACAATTGAGTTACGAACATTCACAGACTGCACTTTACTGTATTATTACATTATTATTACTGTCTTAAAACTCATTAATACAGTATATTTTATGTTTCCTGTAGTAGCTAAGTGTATTTATCCTAAGTACTGTATAGTCCTGCATATGTATACTGTGCAGTACTTTTTTTTTACCTAAAGACAACTTACCAACGAATTAGGTTCCAGAGGTCTATTCATTAGTAGAATTGTTCATAAGTTGTGTTTGTGTTTAGGTAAGAAAAATACTGCACAATACATACATATGCCGTACTGTACAGTATTTAGGTTATAGACACTTAAAAACTACATAAAATATAAAGTCTACAGTACTAATGAATTTTAATACAGAAATAAAAATGTAATAATATAGTACAGTACAGTAATACATATATTAATACATAGATAGATACTGGGTAGATCTTTGTTCTTATCTGTGAATGTTCGTAACTCATCTATAAGTAAGTAGGGGAACTTCTGTAATGTAATTTTCTTAAACTAAAGTATATCATAGTATACAACTATAAATATATCTATACCAACCTGTATTTGGGACTTTACTATTGTTTTCTGTTAAGTATTCTTGAGAAGCCAGCCCTAAGCAAGAGAAAACAATCGGAGCTATCCATCGAATAATGTACAAACCTGAAGATGGAAACGAAAGTAAAAAACTCAGATAAAACTATTTTAATATCTATGTTTGTGACAAAGAAAAAAATAATAGCTTTGTGGTTACTTTTAAGTTTAATTAAACTTCCCACCATTTATTACTTTAATGATATAGCATTTACCTTGAACAGCATTCCAATATGATTAATATGCTACAATTGGTGAAGTATTAAACATATTGACATGATATCAACAGAATATAAATTTGCAGATACATTTAAATTAAAAAGAAATTTGCGATTATCACTCTTGTGAAGTGGTGTGCATACCAAAATAGCAGCTACAGTTGTCATGATATGGATTACACAAAATGAAAGCTATTGACCCAAAGAACATGCATATATAACACAGGCTGAAGCCATACCAGGATCTATACTTCCTAGAAGGGGAATGAGTTTATTGCTTGTAGAGAATGACACTAATTTTGCTCTACAGAAATACTTAAATCTTCTCAAAGTGCTTCCTCCACCCTCCTTCACACCAAGCCCTACTCCTTCCACATACCAAACCCCAATCTGCTCATCCTTCCAACATCATTAGTATACCCCAACCCTCACCTTAACTAACATCATTATTACGACCTTCTCTTACCGCTCCCCCAGGCTACACACCCTCCTAGCCCCCTGCAGCAGCAATAAAACAAACCACACACACAACATCAATATTCTACAACTTAACATTGATGGCATTACCACCAATAAACAACTTACTTAATCAAACAACACAAAACTACAAAGAACCATAAAATGAACACATTCCATAATTTCACCACTATCATGTAAGACTGGATTGGCAGCACCTGCAGTGGACTCATCACCCTGACACATAAATCTATTAACTTCAAATGACACCTGGGCACACAAAATCTCTCCTCCCCACACATGACATTACCACAGGAATACAATCAACTAAAGTACTCACTGACAAAATATCAAACAAAACAATCACAAATACATATGATCCCCCTCACATGTCTGCCACAGTATTAAACGGATACACCTCACAATTACAAGAGATCACAAACACTCCAATCATCATTCTCAGAGGTGACCTCAGCACTAAGATGGCTGCTTGGTTTGTTGAAAATCAAGATGCGGGCAGAGGAATGGTAAAACTAAGCCCAACAGAAATGTTTTTATTCTACATAACATTCATTAACACATATACCCCACAAAGCAATTTTCAACTATCATCCTCAGACATCACCAGTTCACCAAATCTCACTCCCACAACATTACAAAGGCTGGTTAAAACCCTGTATTGATCACCTTCCCGTCATCCTTATCATTACTAAAACAAGAACTACCCCAGCGGGTCATAGACACTTGTACACAAATTACAAATTGGTCAATGAAAGCTTCCACTAAAGAACCAAGACACTAATTTGAAACTCTAAACAGTACTCCCATTACAAACATAAACGATGAACTACACTCTTTCAACACAATAATTGAAATGACTAAACACAAAACATCTCTAGATGTAACAGAAATGACACAACCTCAATTTCACAAGAGCAACTCAAGACCTCATCAGACAATGCAATACACTTAAACAGTCTTCAACAACTCACACACAGGACACTACACAACAAGTACAATCAAGTACCATATAAATAAAAAATAAAATAAAAGTACAATCAACACTAAATTGAAATAATTACCTGCTAATGCTTGCTCACAAAACTAATATCAATTATCTCTACAAAACATTAAAGAAAATTACATTGCTCAACAGGAACATAAACAAAATCACATGCTGCCATCACATCAACAAATGCTATACCCTCAAATAAACCACAGGCAAATACCCCCATCAACCACATTCACTCATGTCGGTCATAGTCACCCTCACTGTGACAACTGACGCATCATCAGATGTAAAAGACAGAGCCAGACTATACACTCTTCACCAAATGTCAAATAAAGCACATCATCACCAATCTAAAGCACTCATCTGCCTGTGACCTTGACAATACACTCAACACATACCTTAGACAAATAGAACAACAAGGGATACAAGCATTCACACAAAAAAATATCTAACATCTGGAAGAAAGGTGTCATTACAATAACTAAAAAATGAATTCAGAGAACTTTCAGAAATGGTAAATTCTTTGGATGAGATCCGAAAAATGGCAAGACAATGGAAAGATAAGGCAGAGAGTAAATAAATGGAATATAATATGCTCAGATAAAATACAGAAAATATGGAGGGGCAAGATAAAATAAAATACAAAGAAAAGAAAACAACCAGAAAAAAAAACATTAAAAAGCCTGAAGGAGAAAACAAAGACCCTGGAATTAGAAGTGCCAACCTAGAGGATAACAACAAGCTTGGTGATAGGTCAAATGCATTAAATGTTAGAACAATGCAATCTCCTGAGAGAAATGAAATAGAAGCTTGAAATGTTTTGAAAAAGGAAATTACTGAACAGAGTAGAAAAGATCTTCAGGAACTGAATGCAGACAATAAGAGTATTACAAAAACGTTTGTAGATGCAGTGATAAGAAATGTGGAAGTAAAGGAAGCATTGAAGGTAGTACTGGAAATTGTGGATACAATTACAGGGAAATTGGAATAAAAAAAAAATTATGACTGACCAAGCAAAACAATTGATCAAACAGCCACTTGATAGAGAGAAGTCAGTGATAATATCAGGCATATGTGAATCTCAAGAGTCAACATGGAAGTGGAGCCAAGGGTAAAATAAGGCTAGGGTTTTAGAACAGAAATGAGGAATTATGAAGTATTATGATGTAAACATTTACCGACTTTGTAAGCATGTTTGGTAACTTTTAGTAGAGATGAAACATGTAAAGGAATACTGCTGAGGGAAAAAAATCTAAAAGACCATCAGCAATAAGGGATAGAGTTCATTTAATCATTCAAAACACAGGACGATACGAGAAACATAAACTGGTTGCAGGAAGCTGTAAAGTTGCATGAGGGAAGAGACAAAGAATACCAGAGATTATTGTTTCAAGGTCCATCCAATCAAACAAGTAATAAAGAAAATATTAGGAAACCAAGAATTATAGCTCATTAAGGTTACAGTACACAAATAGGTAGGAAGGTAGTAGAATTAAATGTTAGGATACATGACAATAAGGCAGGTACAATAGCAGCAACAGAGACAAAATTAAGTGAAGAAATATAAAGTGATAAATGTTTTCCACAGGGTTACAGCAAAATGAAGGCTGAGAGATTTAAGAGGACTGATGAAGGGATAGCACTGCTTATAAGTGAAAGGTTCCAGGTTGAAGAAATAAATATTGCAACGGGAAGCAAATTCAAGATGTATGCTGTCAATCTTGTAAATATGGGTTCAGAAAGCATTATAATAGCTGCAGTATATGACCAGCAAGGAATCAGCAAAGACTAGAGGACTGAGAGTTATAAATTCATCTGTAGACTGCATATGAGAAAGTATCAAGACTAATAATGGGCAATTTTAATCAAAAAGAAATAGACTAGAATAGTTTTGACTGACACAGTGAAGAAGATTCTTTTGGGGCAAAATTCCCAAACTGAGAACAAGGAAATTTATTCAACAACACGTACCGGAACTAAAAAGGGTCAGAGGATGAGATGCTGACTGTGGGACAATATTTGACAACAAATCTGTACAGGAGATATGCCAAACTTTTCAAGAAGAAAATCAGAGGATAGTTTGCTGCTGCATACCATTTACCAAAATAGGAAGTATGAATTCCAAAAGAGAACTGGCTCAATAATGAATATAAGAGGGCAAAGGAGTGAAGAGACAAATGCTGCACAGATAAAGTAGGAGAAAAAGTATAAATACCTGGCAATACGAAAAATGAACGAGAGCCAAGTACCTAAGTAAAAAGAGGGAAACATATTTCCCACTGACCATATTGCTTGGATCACCAGCCCCATCACAGTTCACTGTGCTAGCAGGTGCAATAAATCCCTTTAGCTTGCCTCACCTCTACACAGTCTTCCTCCACGAATTCCTATCACTTGGACGCTCTCTTCCCAGCTCCACTGACATTCCAAGTGCATCCAAAGCCCTTTTAATGCCATTCATCTATCTCATTCTAAGTCTTCCATTTAGCCTCACCCCAACAACTTCTGCACTCCACACTCTGTAGTCATTCATCACTTATCCTTTCCATGTGTCCAGACCAATCCAACACTCTTTGATTTAACTTATTTGAGAGTTTTCAACACCTGTTCTCTCCCTTACCTCCTCATTTCTCGCTCTATCAATTCTAGATACATCAATCATACTTCTAAAACACCACATCTCTATTACATTCAACTTGTTCTTTCCATCCTTTCTTGCAATCCAAGTCTCTGGTCCATACAATGCTGTTGGCACATTCACACAACATATCCTTCTCTTTGCATTCATACATAAACGCCTATTTTTCATCACACTTTTTATCCCACCAATACATTTACTAGCTTTCTTTACTCTATGACTTACCTCCACATCCACTAACATTTCCTGCCACATGCGACCCCATATACTTAAAACTCTCAGTTTCCTCAAGTAACTCTCCATTCACACCTACATGCAATCTGCCAATATTGACACTCCTCGTGCATCTCATGACTACTATAACTAATATTCACCCATTAAAGAATATCACACACGTTTCCATGGCTTTGTCAGTTAAAAATTAAAGGTCAGTAAACAAGTTATGAAGTTTGAAAGGCATGATGAAGCATTACTGAGACAAATGAAGAAGTATGCTAAAAATTGAACAAGGAGTTTCATTCAGTGTTTACATCAGAAAATACTCCATCCCCTCATATTACAGAGATGAGAGATAATGAACCAGTTTTAGAGAACATCGTCTTTTTACCTATATGAGCATGCTAAGCATTGACAGAAATAGATTCTCATAAAGATGCATCGCCTTATGTACTTAAGAAATGTGCTTAACCATTATGAGTAGCACTATTTATCAAATTTCAAAAGTTGCTGGAATCTGGTGAGATTCCAATATTGCCCATCCCAGTGTTACACACTCATTATGAATAAAAAAGATGCTGGACACAAGTACACATGGTACCTATCTTTAAAAAGGAGAAGAGAAACACAACTCTATAAACATGTTTCACTGATTATCATCGTTCACAGTTACGAAAACTACTGAAAAAACACATTTCTATTCACTTGGAGTACTTCAACTCTTTAGAGAAGAAAAGTCTATGCTAACACACTACAAGAATTTTATGATGGGGTAAGCTTAATCTTACAAGAAACAGAGGACTAAAGCTTAAGGTCCTAAATGAGTAGGATAGGAAATGGACAGTGATAACAAAAGAGCCCAATAATTACCTACCATATGGCCAGGGCCCAAGCCCCCTCTCCAATCATGTGGACCCAGTTTATCTCCAGGTAATGGAAGAATAATCAGGCAGACCTACAGGAAATCAACAACCTCCAATTAATTGTAAAATTTAATCAGTAACTACATTAGACAGTGAAAGCTAGTCTGATTTTGGACCAGGATCAAATATGGGACCAGTATATTACCAGCCTCAGTTAACTATTCTCAGAAGGCATGTGCAGTTCCACATGGGAGACATTAAGAAGCTGCACATGGTGGCAAAAATAGGTGGACATATCTTGGAGTGGATAAATATTATCAACAGAGGGGTAGAGTATGACATGCAGTGTCTGACTGGAGAAAGGTTACGAGCAGGGTTCCACCGGGAACAACTTCAGAACCAATTTTTTCCTTATACAGTATATGTAAATGACCTGCTGTAGTCTACGAGAGCATTTTTAAACATGTTTGTAGATGATGCAAATACTGTGAAGAAAGTAAAAAAGACGAGACGTACAGAACTTCAGGGAATCCTAAATAGTCTGTATGAAAGGTCAGGAGGTGATTAATACAATTCAGTACTTCAAAATGTAAAGTAATGAGAATGGGCAGGAATGCAAGAAGGTCCAAATTTGGGTACTCAATAGCAGAAACAGAAATTCAAGAGACAGCACGAGACAGATCTTTGGGTAAAAGCTTTCTTAGAAAACATAAAGGTATTCTTCAGGCATAGAGACAAGGATTTATTCAAAAGCATGTATGTGAGGCCAAACTTTAAATATTAAATATGCAGTGCTCTTTTGGAATCAGCACTCAAAAAATCATATGAATAAATTGGAGAACTGTCAAAGAAATGCTACAAACCTCGAAAGAGAGAAATATAATCATAGTAATGAGGAAAGGCTAAGGAAGTTAGCCTTACCATCACTTGAAGTTACAAGGAAGAGGGGAGGTTATGCCAATGGGTTTTAAATTGCTTTATGGTTTTGTCAGTGTGGACAGAGAAAAATATTTTGATAAGGGCACTTTAAAACTGAAGGTCATATTTTGAAGCTTTGCAAGTAAACTTCTTTTCAAGATGTAAGGATGCACTTTGAAAACTGGAATTTGCAAAGCAAAGAAACCGTGAATGTTGAATGAACTTATAGTGTTAAGGAAAAATATGATAAGTGTCAGAGTAAAAAAAACAAACAATCAGGAGACAGTTAGTTAGGAGCATAGGACTCTTTCATGATCACAAATGGGTAAATATCATCCCCAAACCCAACAAAAACTCCAAGCTACCCTCTTCACATTGTGTCAAAGAACGACTAAAACTACAACAGCTTACGCCCCACATCTGCTTAGCTTCATCAAAACATAGTTTCAAATATTTACACTCCACTAACAACCTTCTTACACACCTACAACAAAGAATTTTTGATAAGTTCAGCTAGGCCACGCCATAGAATACTCCTCATCACATTAAACATAAGTAGCACCTTTGATGCCATCTCCAACCATAACCGAACAAATAAAACCTTTAAATACAAACATGCACATTAACACAAAATGATGGGTGGCCAACTACCTCACAGGAAGGTATGTGCACATATTATTTGCCTCTTAGTCATCAAACATCAGACACTTACAAATGGAGTTCTTCAAGGTTCTGCTTTATCATTCACACTCTTTAACCTACACATGAACCATACACCCGTTCCTCAATTATCCAAAGAATAACTAGCTTCCAACACAGGCAACACAACAGTCACAAGTATTCATCTAAACACAAACAAGGCTGTAGACCTTCTCCAGCCTACCTCAACACACTACATGAATGGCTTACCACAGACTTAAAAGAGCCTAATCTAGTTACTCTCCTCACAAGCTGGACAGCAGAATACAGTCACATTCCACACCTCACCATAAACATCTCCTTAACACACTCATTCATACACCTAAAATCTTTGGTATAACATACAATACATCAATGACATTTACACAACACAACACAAACATGAAAAAAACAAAGTACTACCCTTGTCTTCATTCCTGAGTTTTCCATTTTCGTTCTCTCTCTCTCCTCCACTCTTATCAAGAATTTTTTATTTCATGGTTAACTTGAACAAGTGTTTGTTATTCCTTTATTTCTTTATACATGATTAATATTCTAAAAAAAATAAACTCTCTCTCTCTCACTAAGATATTGATCTCCTGAGTGTGATCTCAAAATATGCAGGTTGCATAAAACTTAGGACAAATGTGAACAGTCACGCAACGACTGAGATACTCCAAACAGACTTACGTAAGCTGGAAGAATGGTGTGAGACATGGCTACTGCCATTTAACTTGGAGAAATGCAAAGTAATGTATATTAGCCATGCAGGTCCAGAAACTGACTACAGTGTTCCTTCAATTATCGCGAAGGTTCGGTTCCGGGACCCGGCGCGAGACAGGAAAATCACGGAGTAGGATCAGCCTATATGTACATAGATATTTTAATTTATTTTTACATTTACACCGTATAAACTGTATAAACCCTCCCTGTACTATTAACAAACCAACCTTTACTTCATAAATTACAGCATGCAAGCGCAAATTTATATGACATACTCATGTACATAGGTATTTTACAATTATTTTTATGTTTACTGTATAAACCCTCTCTGCACTGTTAAAAAACCACCCTTTACTCTATAAATAACAGCATGCAACGTAAATTTATATGTACGTGATAGGTAAACTTACCATGAGTGAGGTGGTAATGAGTTTGTAGACGCCAGAGGAAATTATTCCGCAGCCAATAACAGCTTTACGGCTGTTATTCATTGAGGCCAAAATAGCGGCCGACATCCGTACACTTTTTTCCTTCTTTCAACATATCTAAGAGTTTCAACTTATATGTTATGGTTAACATTTTCCTTTGCCGCTTAGGCTCACTACAAGAAGCCTTAGAAGATGAAGGATGCTTGGGAGGCATTGCAAAGGATAAAATATGCGAGTAAAAAAATCACAAGCAAAACGTATTAATAAGCACAACGTGAACGGCGCACACGTGAGTTAGACTGAACGAGTGAGGCGAGACAATGGAAGATGGTGCAAGCCTTTGTCCGAAACGCTGATAGCAGTATCGTATTTTACATGTTGCAATACTGTTAGCATTTATGTTTTTTACTATTTATTACTGTTTTATTATTCTTAGGCTAAGAAATACGTTTTTTATCAATAAAATCATGAAACTACTGGAAATTTTAATATATATGCTAGCTCACGTAGGTGCGACCCCAATACATTGTACGCTATCGGACACTATTTCACATGATGCAATACTGTGAGTTATATATCTAAATTTATGTTTTTTACAATTTTTTACTGTTTTATTACTCTTAGGCTAGGAAATACTTGTTTTATCAATAAAATAATGAACATTTCAATATGTACTATCTTAAGTAGGTTCGACCCTTTTCGTTTTCCAAAACGCTGATACCGGTTTCGTATTTTACATGGTGCAATACTGTTAGTATTTATGTTTTTTACTATTTATTACTGTTTTATTATTCTTAGGCTAAGAAATACGTTTTTTTATCAATAAAATCATGAAACTACTGGAAATATAAATATATATGCTAGCTCACGTAACTGCGACCCCAATACATTGTACGCTATCGGACACTATTTCACATGATGCAATACTGTGAGTTATACTGTATATCTAAATTTCTGTTTATTACTATTTTTTACTGTTGTATTATTCGTAGGCTGGGAAATAAATTTTTTTTATCAATTAGATCATGAAATATGTTTTTTCAATAAAAAAAATTAAAATACTGAATTTTTATTTTTTTTTAATATTTTAATATTTTTGCATATCCCCCCCCCAAAAAAAAAGAAGAAGTATTCCCTTGGTATATACTGCAAGGCCTATGAAAACTAATCCTGTCCTAGTAACTCTGTCTACCATATATCATATGCATTATTATTATTACTATTTTATACTATAGTCTCTATTGATGATTTACCAGCTATGAATTGTTGTAGCCTGAATATAAATAAATATTCTTGCTCCCTGTCACCGTTGTAAAGTCAGGTCATCAAAAGTTGCACACATTGTGAGTCTGAGATCCCCTGTGCTTTCATCTTTTCCAACTAGCTCAGTCCAAACTACCCTAATCATACATATCCATACCACGTAACCTCAGCATTCCATCATATCACTCAATGACAACATAGCTGCACGCGCTACCTTCCAACATCCATCCTCTTGAATCCTCCCTTTCCCGTGAAGACCTAGTCTACCTGGCCAGGCTGCAGTGTGGGAACCACCCAGGCCTTCTAAGCTATTATAAGAGGTTGGATAACTCAGTCAATGATGCCAGTCCAGGATGTAACACATTATCTCATACAATCAAATGCATTATGGAAGATTGCACTGCTTACAGCTCTATGGCCACAACACAATAATAAAAGAACAAAACAACCTACACTTCCCTGTGGACTCAAGGTTGTTTGGCCAGGCAACTTAGGAAACAACAACAAAAACAACATAAATCATTTCTTATTTACTATTCAGAATATCTGAGTGCATTCAAATTCTGTACATAAATAGAAAATGCAACCAATTCACTACTGTGCACTCCATGAGGTATGCATGACTCAAGCATTGTTTGAGAAGTGATTCGTGAGGTAAGTGAATATTGCTCAAAGAAAGAATCTAAAGTAGGCTTCTACTGGTTTAGAACATGCCTGAACATTCAACATATCAAGACTAACTTCATGCTGATGTAAGTTTTTTTTTTCTGCCTCTCAAGACAAGCCTATTCATTTAAGCGATGGGCCAAGGTACAATAGCAGCGAGCAAAGACCATTAAGTACGATCCACGACTGCCCACACTACAACTGCAATAGATGATAACAAGGAATTAATGTCTTCATGATGCAAGAATTTTGGAAAGGATACAATATTCTTTAGTGTATCAAGAATATCAAAGAAGCATTGCAGAATGTAACAAAAATTACGTGAATGGAATTTGGAAAATTTGCTGCAAATGGTAGCAACACACATTTAAAGGGTTGGAAATAAAGGAAGACCATGATTCACTTTGAAATAAAATTGCAAAAATTGCACAATAACCTGACCTGGAATGTGTAGTACATGAAGTAGAGGAGTTTTGAGATTAAGAGTCAAGAGATTTTCCATAGAGAAGTTAATTGAATTTGAAGCAGAAAGAGAAAACACAGAGAAGAATTTTATCATAAAGGGGTTGTCAGGAGCCAGTTTTGAAATCACAATTATCAAAAGACTTACAAAGGTGAAACTACAGATGCAAGAATGTGAGTGACGTTATCACTAAATTGAAGAAGAAAAAAGGATAAAATCTGTACAGACAAAGCTTAGTACTCTCTTCAAAAGAAATACCATTACTCTGACAAGACCTTCGACCTACCAAGATAATGACCCAGATAACCCACAACCAAGTGCAAGTAAAGAATGACTATATAAATTTTTCACTAGATTACAATTTTTCTGGGTTACATGTAGTTTTGGTCCAAACCTTATTGTGCATTGTTGTCATTTTTTAACTTGATAAAATTAGATTTTTGCATTTTTTGGGGGGAAAGCTCGAATACTTTATCAGAGTACTATGCCAATACATCAATTACAAGAAAATACTGTTTGCAATGAACCAATTCTAATATTAAACAGTAAAAAAATTTAATGGTAAAATAAAAAAGGTGACTTTAAAGCAACATAGAAAGTAACTATTCTTATAGCTATAAACTGTATATACAGTGCTACCTCATTTATCGCGGGGGTTCGGTTCCGGGACCAGACGCGATAGGTGAAAAATCGCGAAGTAGGAGCACCATATTTATTATAGGTATTTTACATTTATTTTTACCTTTACTGTATAAACCCTCCCTGCACTGTTAACAAACCAACCTTTACTATATTAATAACAGCGCGCAAGCGTAAATTTATATGAACGTGATATTATGATGATTGAAAAAAAGCATTAAGAACAAACAGCAAACAAAGTTTTGATATAATATCGTCAATGAAATTTAAGTTTCCCATGTACAGTACGATATACTTTTTCTTCGAACAAATTGCATACATTTTCTTTTTCACTTAGCTGACTTTATTTACGTTAAGATTTCGTGCAGCATGGTCGATAGATAGAATAATGTTTAGAACCAAGGAATACTAATAATAATCTATAATCTTGAAAATTACATAAACCCCAAATAGGGTGAGTAAATAAATATTTTATGAATAAGATATTGTGCCTGAATAAGCATCAGCCGATACGGAAGCGGCCAAACGTTTTGTTAGAGGTTCATTCTCCCGCATCATCCTCCTCTCCTATCGCTTAATGATCCAATATTATGAAGAGAATTGAAAAAAAGCATTAAGAACAAACAGCAAACAAACTTTCGATATAATATCGTCAGGGAATTAGCGTGTGAGGGTGTATCAGCTGATACAGAAGAGCCAAAACGTTTGCAGATAGAGGTTCGTTCTCCCACATCCTCCTCCTCTTCTACCGCTTAATGCGATCGAATATTATGAAGGGAATTGAAAAAAAGCATTAAGAACAAACAGCAAAAATCTTTCAATATAATATCATCAGGGAAATAGCACGTAGAGGATATAACGACTTGTACAGTTTTCTTTTTCTATCAGCTGACTTTGTTTACCTTCAGATTTCGTGCAGCATGGTTGATATGTAAAGAAGATAGAATAATGTTTAGTACCAAGGAATATTAATACTATAATCTTGAAAATTAGATAAACCCCAAATAGGGTGAGTAAATAAATATTTTATGAGTAATATATTGTACTTGAATAGTGATAAGCATCAGCTGATATGGGAGCAGTAAAATATTTTGGTTAGAGGTTCGTTCTCCCGCATCCTCCTCCTCTTCTACCGCTTAATGCGATCGAATATTATGAAAAAAATTGAAAAAAGCATTAAGAACAAACAGCAAACAAACTTTTGATATATTATCGTCAGGGAAGTAGCGTGCAAGGGTGCATCAGCTGATACGGAGGCAAACAAACAAACATTTATTTCCATTTTTGTACAATGGTTATTCTTCTAAGATTAAAACTGACTTATAAGTAGACATGTTATTGAACTATTAAGTAAGAAGGTAATACATACAGTTAAATTAAATGTAGCTTTCCTAGAAAATAATAATGCCGTAATAAAAATGTTAACAATAATGTTAATAATAAAGTAGTAATAATAACACTCGATACAGTATCGTTATTAACGGCACCATCACCATATTTCTTTTCCTTACAATGAGAATAATCAGTTCTTAACTTAGAGAACAGAGAAATCGATATCAGTGTTTAGGAAAATTGCATTAAATCATTAAGCTTAGTTTATGTGTGAGCAGCAACTATTTGTCCAAAAGAAAACTATATAGATTGCCTTTGAAAGCTGCGAAGGAGGATGCATTTTTAAGATGGCTCATGGCACAAGCTACACTGAATATTCTTGGATATTCATTACACACCTTTTATAATCCCTTCAAATCTGACGGGTCATTACACTCTCCATCTCCGTGTCTCTTCACTTTATGAATTCTTCGTGCCCAGGCGCGATAAAGGCTGTTTTATTTTATTAATTTTTGGCCCGTCCAGGTGTCACAATCATTAAATTTTTTTTTCTCACCAAAAATTCCGCAATGCACTGAATTCACAATAACTGAATCGCGATATAGTGAGGGATTGCTGTATAAAGCAAATTACAAAAGAATTACAAATTATGCAAAATACAAGTACAATAAACAATAGAACTGCAAAGATGATACATAAAATGGCTTAATACAAAATTCTTCAAGGAAGATAAAGGGTATTTTTTAGAATTTCTATATAGTCTGTCTAGTCTGCCTCTGGTGTAGGAGGTCACCCTGAAAAATGAGACAGAACTAATAGTACCAGGCACACATTCATAGTGTGATCCTTATATGGTGTTCCTTTTATCACTCTTACCAACACAGTTATTGCCAGTCTATCTTATAAGGCTAAAACTTCCCAAAATTATATAGAAGAAAGGATAATGGGATGCATGGAAACTTAGCAAAATATACCTTTCCTTCCTCAGAGACCCCTGTTTTCAGTCTGCCTCCATGCATCCTATCAAGATTATTACAAACGCAGGATTTAAAAAAGATGGAAGGGGTATGTTATACTTCTGGAATGGAAATAGAAATATTTGGACCTGTTTCCCATTCATAAAATACTGCTTTTAAAATGGAAAGGCAGGGCCCTTAAGTCACTTGGGTGACCTGAATGACAAAGCAAACTACACAGGTAAACATGAGGGAGTGACATGCACAGGTTTTTGAAGAACCTATTATACGAAATGGCACAGTACAAGTGGCGCATGAAAACAATATGTAGCACTGAGAGAGAAAAGTAACAACAGTCACCCGTAAGTGCTTTAAACTAAATGTATCACAACAAAAAGATGTGGGAAGAAATGGTTCATACAAAAGAAAAGAAATAATAGGAAACATGGTGTACTAATGGTCATTGATATAGTTAAAAGTATATTTAAGAATATGCATAGATGAGTATTCACAGAACCCGAAATAAATGCTGGAGACTTAATGAAGAAAATATGAATACATGGGGTCCTCGGTTTACAATGTCCTTGAGTTACAGTTTTGTGGTTACAATGCATCTGCCATAAATTATTAATACACTTCTTTTTTGATAATGTTTGGCTGTAATATATCTCCCAAGCTTAATGCAGATTCTTCTGATAATAGCGCTTCAAAGACAAGGAAAGCAATCATTATGGAAGTGAAGTTAGAGATAGTGAAATGCATGGAAAAGGGAGAAACCTTACTACTTCATTAGCATAGATGCTAATTTAGATGTGTTCTGACTTACACAGAAGTACAGGTTACATCACATTTCAAGAACGAACTATGTATAAGTACACAACTCAATGGAACATCACAATTCCAGTCAATGCATTGTATTTATTCAAAGTTTTTATTTTCTTGATGATACAAAGCATTGATTGTTTTTTCAATAGTTCAGCACAAAATTTTAAAAGATTGCAAACAGAGACAATTTTCCTAATGCTAAGTGTAAAAGACTTTGCATTTGGATGGGAGAGATTTATGGGAGAGCATAGGAGTTTTACTATGCGTGAATGACAACTTTCTCCTGTGAAAAGTAGAAAAAAATACAAGAATTTCTTGTAATGAGAGGCAATATCAAGGAAGTTTTCAAGGCATTAACTGGGCAAAGTTCATTTACTTGGAGTGATGTAATGATGACTGGTTTCCTGTAATATGTAGCAGATTCATTCTTAAGAAAAAGGATCGATCTAACACTATCTGATAAGGAATCATTAGCAAGCTGCTTGAGAAGGACATCTCTTCTATTCATGGTAGCCAATTATCTAACTTTACAAGCTGGGGCAAGGGTGGTAAGGTACAAGGCTTTGGCATGAAAGATAAAGTGCAAAGCTTTTGAAGCTAAAAGCCTGGACCCCAAATACCCTAGCTCCTTTTCGAGTTTCCATGTATGAGTTAAGAAACTTTCAGAAAGCCTTATTTGAGAAACGTCTTTTAATATGGTCGTGACAAAATTGTTTCAGACATATCTACGTTGAAGCTAAGACAAAGGGATATTGCCAATGTTGTTTTACAAGTAAATTTCTTTGACTTTAAGGGATTATTATTGATTTACAAACTCCAAGAAATTTTAGATTGTCCGAATGGTGATTCTAGCTAGGTTCTTCTCTTGAATAAAAGTGGTAAAGGCCAACCACGCTGTCTTGTAATGTCTTGTACTAGATTTCCATCAGGCATTCAAGAGATGAACACTAATTCCTTGGGAAAAGCTAGACATCCCTCAAGATATCCAGTTGTGAAAAGAGCATTTCAAGGTCACTGCCCAATCCTTTTGAGATAGGAAGGGATTTCTGAATACCACATTGCAGGTTGCCCTCAACCAAAGTTCTGGATACCAAACCTGGATGGAACAACCTCTGAATGCTTAAGAATTCTAAACCTTCAAATGCCGGGTAAATCGACTTCCAGCGATACATCCACTGTTCCATTTTCTTAATTGCTGCTGTGGCAAACAAGTCCATCAGAAAGTCAGCAAATATTTCCCTGACATTCTAGAATGATAGCTGGTCTGGTAAATATTCTAACCGGATACAGCTTTGATGAGAAAGACTGTGAGCACAGCTATTTTTGACACTTATGTGACAAGCTGAAATTGTGCTTCTTCTGTTCGTCAACATTGAGTTCAATGCTATTAACCACTGATTTAGAAGTTTTTTACTTAAAAAAAGCTTCCACTTTTTACACAGATGACAACAACATTTCGCAGTGAAGCCAGATATAGGAAATCCTCATTGGTTTTCAAGTTAGAAGTACCTGTATATGGTCAACATTATGGAGCCGATACACCAAGCAAAGTATCACTACCTCCAGAATTACAAACTCTACTGGAGGGACAGTTATCATGGGTTTAAAAAGGAAACAAATAGATTAAAGAAAAAGCCATGAAAAAGAAGGAGGCATCTTTATGAAAATTCACCAGGTACTCAAGCCTTCAAAACAAGCCTCACCAAGACAAAAACTGAAAAAAAAACATGAGCATGAAAAAACAGAAAAGTGCACCTCAGTGTACTCTCAAGCAAGAGCTCTCAGATTTAAGGCTGTGGTACAGAGACTATGGCACAATTCAACATCAAAGAGCAATGGCAATGTGGTCAATGTTTGTAGAAGATTCTCCCTTTGCAGCATGGTTTACCACTTCAATTTGAATTTCCCTGGTGATGGCTTTTTTTTCTTCGTAGCACTGCCATCAGAACTATCTCTAACACGTTTGGGAGGCATAGCAATGTCATTAACGAGCAAACACAATGTGAGAATTGACGAAAGCACTAGGCAAAATATGGCGGGCGAAAATAAACTGAGCGGTGGTTCTTCTCCCTCTTCTAATGCCGCATAACGACTGATTCTTAAACAATGCTCAACAAGCTATTTCAAATAAAATTTTATTTACAGCTATGTGTTTGGTATTTTTCCTAAAATTCAACATAATTCTTCAATATAATCATATATATAAACAAATAAATAAATAAAGCCATTGACATGATAATACGAATACAGCTGTGTATGCGTGTGTATTACGAATAAAATCGTATTTACAGTTATGTGTTTGTTTGTTTTTTTAAATTAAATATAATCCCTCAATATATCCAAATATATAAACAAATAAATAAATAAAGCCATTAACTTAATAAATAAGAATACCGCAGTGCTGCTATTCAGCGAGCAGTTTGAATTTACCACACCAGCAAGGTAGGTAAAAAATTAATTAATTAATAATTTATTAAGTATCTATTGGCCTCCGACGTAACGACGTAAGTCGGAATGACGTTATACGAGGATCTACTGTAATTATACCCTGGCTATATCTTGACCATTAAGATTCTGTTTTTAGGAAAAATTATTTCATTTACCAATACTTATCACTTGCCCTGTCAACATAAAAAGTTATCCAGAATAACAATTTAATCTAATAGCAGATAGTAATGCTTGAGAAAATATTATAAAACAGCAGTAGCCATCATATGATAATAAAAAAGACATTACATTTCCAGTCACTGTATATGCACAGCAAAAAAACTACAAATTTATATGGTATGAAAACCTTCTAGTTTTGCAATGTGCACTCTTATATTATAAAAATCAGCACGAGCCTTAAAATGATTAAACTACCCTCTACTAGCAACAAACACCTTACCTGCACTGCCTTCCCCCTTTTCTGGTATGTAAACAGAGCTAGACTCCCTAACCAAGATCTTGATACACAACATAATGAAACAAGCATGAATTTCACTTCCTATAAAATCATTTAGAAGTTCATACCCGCATGCTCCTACACAGCAAACACTGCTTGCAGTCAGGAATAAACGATCAGCATTACAAATAACAAAGGCAAACATCATCTGAAATACGTAATTATATTAGCCATTACAAAAACTGGAAAGGATATATGATATAAATATATTCATAATTAAAGCATCAATACAGTCTGTTAAAATCTCCAAAGTAAGTTTGCAAATGACAGTATTCTCTCCAATACAAAATATAGGTATCAGATAGAGCATGATGCAATACAATTATTATATCATTAAATAATGATAAAAGTATTCCTCGGTTGACAAGGTTCTCAATCTACAACGTTTCTTGGTTACGACGCATCTCCCATAAATTATTAAGAAATCTAGTTTCGACCTACATGGTTTGTGTCATAAATACAAACTTCACATTGGAAAAGTTTGTTGAGCGCAGAGGAGGAATACCTTGTCACGAGGTATTAGACTGAGGTTTTTCGCTCGTTGGTTTGCTTTGCTTTATTTTTTTATAAGTTTTGACCTACATTATTTCTCCCAAGCGTAGAGCAGATTCTATTGATGGTAGTGCTTCAAAGAAAAGGAAAGCCATCACCATGGAAGGGAAATTAGACATAGTGAAATGCTCGGAAAAGGGAGACACTGCTAGGGTAAAACCATTCGGCTGTGGCAACGATTATCAAGGATAAACATCGCATCCTTGAACACTTGAAAGGTTCTGCTCTTATGAAGTCCATTGTTATTACTAAGCAGTGTAGTGGCCTAATGACTGAGATGGAAAGGTTATTAGTGCTTTGGCTGGATGATCAGTTTTAACGGCATATCCCACTGAGCCATATGTTGATTCAGCAAAAAGCTAAAAAGTGTTTATGACCATGAAAAGGGAGGAGGGAGTGAAAGTGAAGTTTGTGACCAGTAGGGGTTAGCTAATGCAGTTTAAGGCTCATACTAATTTGCATAACCTTAAGGGGCAAGGTGAAGCTGCTAGTGGTAATGAGAAAGCAGCAAGAAATTTTTCTTGTGTATTGGTTGAGATAGTTAGAGAGGGGGTTACTGTGGTGACAAAGTGTTTACCGTGGAGGAGTCTGGCTTGTTCTGGAAGCATATGCCTAGCTGTACATATATCACTATGGAGAAGACAGCACCAAGTCATAAAGCCAACATTGCGAGACTGACATTGCTTTAAGGGGCTACTGCTGCTGGCGACTTCAAGTTGAGGCCCTTGTTGGTGTACTTGGCAGAAAATCCACAGAATTCAAGGGCATTTGGAAGGGTCATCTCTCTCTCTCTCTCTCTCCCTCTCTTTGCAAATATATTGTGTTATTGTCTGATAAGTGTAGTAACTTGGAAAGTAAACAGGTTGTGTCTTTCCAGTAAATGTTTTAGTTTTCCTATATAGCAAGAAATTGTAAGAAGAAGAAGTATGATTTATAAGAACCTCATTTTACACGTGTAGAGTTAGGTGCTTAACTTTATGTTACTGATGTGTTATTGGATTTACCGATCTTGAATATCTACTACATTTAAGGAAAGTTATTTCTCTGGTTTTGTTTAATAGGTCCTATTTATATTTACTAATACACCTAGTTCTCAAAATAACGCCTAGAGAGGTTCTCAGAAGTGTCGGGTAAATGAAAAATCGCGTGAAAAAACGAGTCATTTTCCATAGGAAACAACTATAAAGGGCATAAATACGTTCCAAACCTTACATAGACACACCGTGCCAAAGATATAAGATAAGTAAAAAACATATTTTATTACTACATAGCAAAGCAGAAAGCCCTGTATCTATTTTTAAGAGTACACAAAAGATATTCATATTCACTTTACAGCTAGAAATTAACATACATTATTGTACTGTACTCTATTATGCAGTGGGAAACAGTCATACAGTACACTGGGACATGCATGGTGGCCGTGAGCAATTAACTTATGCAGTAGAAGAGGAGGAGGGTGCAGGAGAACGAGCCTCTCTCTACAAATGTAAACAAAGTTAAAATAAAAATTATAAATAACCAAAGCAAGACTAAAAAACGAAAAAAAAAATCAATTATGCAATGCCTAAATCTACCATATGACAGATTAAAAAAACTTAATCTACATTCTCTAGAGAGGCGCAGAGTTAGGGGGGATATGATTGAGGTGTATAAATGGTTGAAGGGATTAACAGGGGTGATATTAATAAAGTTTTAAAAATTCATGATCAAACCAGAACTTGTAATGGGTAATGGATTTAAGCTTGATAAATTTAGGTTCAAAAGGGAAATTGGTTAAAATTGGTTTGGTAATACCGTAGAGTAGCTGATGCATGGCACAGGATTCCTAGTAGGATAATAAATGCCAATACTGTACATATATATATATTCAAAGCGTCCGCGACTTTCAGGCATCAGGTAGAGGGTTCGCGCCCAGCCACGGTCTGAGGATAGCAAGGGCATGCACTCAGGGAAACGATTACATCTGCCAAAACAAGTCCTTCGCAAGAAGGCAACCATCCTAGCCCTTGGTTGAAAAGGGAGTCCGTGACGTAAAACACTGTATATATATATATATATATATATATATATATATATATATATATATATACATATATATATATATATATATATATATATATATATATATATATATATATATATATATATATATATATATATATATATATATATATATATATATATATACACCTTGTTCCTTTTATACGCGATTTTTTTATCCACGAAATTGCAATAACGCCCCCAAAAAATAATAGTAAAAAACTCGGAATTCGCGAATAACGCCCCCCTCCCAAAAAAAACAAAAAATAATATTTTTTTTTTTTTTTTAGATTATTGTGACACCAGGATGGACCAAAAAATGATAAAATAAAACAGCCTTTATCAGGCTGTAAAGAGAAACAGATGGAGAGTGTAATGACCTGTCAGATGTGAAGGGATTATAAAAGATGTGTAATAAATATCCAGCTCTCTGCCCAGTTTTAATATACCTCTGCATTACTGTCATGATGTCTATTCCAAAAATTCTCCTTAGATCATATTATTATTATTATTATTATTATTATTATTATTATTATTATTATTATTATTATTATTAACAATAATTTTCCTTTGATGATGATTGTGGAGATTATTATTATTATTATTATTATTATTATTATTATTATTATTATTAGTAGTAGTAGTAGTATCATTATTATTACGAATTTGTAATTAAACCATTATTTTTACAATAAATAATGTAGTTTTGGTTGAATGAACAAAAGTTAAAGATTCTCTCTCTCTCTCTCTCTCTCTCTCTCTCTCTCTCTCTCTCTCTCTCTCTCTCTCTCTCTCTCTCTCTCTCTCTCTCTCTCTCCTCTCGTTTCATTTCACTTACATTATATAGAATATATTTATATTAAAAGGAGAATAGTCTTACAAACAACGCATACATCAGTTACTTTACAAGCTGATGAGTCGTTTGGGGCAGCAAATGATAAATATAATAATGCACATTTAATAAAAACGTTAATGAGTTAAAAGACCGTTAAATTAATATCCTTTCCACGAATCCTCTGTAATGTCTCTCTTAAACAGGTATTAGGTAGAAATTTTTCATCTTATTATGTAAATACAATTACTGCTTTAGTCTTAATCACGTTCATTACAGTGCTCATTTTAAAGGTAATAAACCTAAGTTTTAATTCGTTTTTTGTAAAGAAATATGAGAGAGAGAGTAATTGGATACATTTTATTAACAAATTTGTCATTCAGAAACCAGATACAAATCTGAAAATGGAAGGAGGATGCAAAACACGTGTTCTGAAAATATTAAGAACATAAGAATAGGGGACACTGCAACATGCCTACTGGCACACACGAGGCAGCACCATTTTTGAATGATATTTTCAGCATGTCTAAGCTATTCTATTCTACTCTACTTATTTATTCTATTTTTCTTTTTATGATTTTTCTAATAAACACTAACCTATTCATACCCACCCTACCTCTGTCATATATCTATCTAATCTACATTTGAAGGTGTCTAAGGTATTGGCATTTATTATTCTACTAGGAATACTCTACGGTTTTACCAAGCCAGTTTTCACCAATTTCCCTTCTGAACCTAAATTTATCAAGATTAAATCCAATACCCATTACGAGTTCTGGTTTGATCATGAATTCTTAAAACTTTATTAATATCACCCTTGTTAATCCCTTTAAACCATTTATACACCTCAATCATATCCCCCCTGACTCTGTGCCTCTCTAGAGAATGTAGATTAAGTTTTTTAATCTGTCATATGGTAGATTTAGGCATTGCATAAATTTTTTTTTTTCGTGCTTTAGTCTTGCTTTGGTTATTTATAATTCTTATTTTATCTTTATATACATTTGCAGACAGAGGCTCGTTCTCCAGAATCCTCTTCCTCTTCTACCACATAAGTTACTTGCTCACTACCACCATGCATGTCCCAGTGTACTGTATAACTGTTGCCCACTGCATAATAGAGTAAAGTATAGTAATGTATGCTAATTTCTAGCTGTAAAGTGAATATGAATATCTTTTTTATATTCTTAAAAATAGATACAGGGCTTTCTGCTTTGCTATGTAGTAATAAAATATGTTTTTTTACTTATCTTATATCTTTGGCATGGTGTGTCTATGTAAGGTTTGGAACGTATCTATGCCCTTTATCATTGTTTCCTATGGAAAATGACTCGTATTTTCACGCGATTTTCCATTTACCCGACACTTCTGAGAACCCATTTACCCGACACTTCTGAGAACCTATCTGAGAACTAGGTATATATATATATATATATATATATATATATATATATATATATATATATATATATATATATATATATATATATATATATATATATATATATATATATATATATATATATATATATATATATATATATATATATATATAGAGTGATCCCTCGTTTGTCGCGGGGGTTAAGTTTCGGGACCGACCACGATAGGTGAATTTCCGAGAAGTAGGATCACCCTATATGTACATAGGTATTTTACATTTATTTTTACGTTTACTGTATAAACCTTCCCTGTACTGTTAAAAAACCACCCTTTACTTTATTAATAACAGCATGCAAGCATAAACTTACATTTTTTTGTATATGAAAGTGATAGGTAAAATTATGTGAAAGAACCATATTATCATCATGTTCTTGTGAGAGTTGTTGGAGTACTGTCACGTGTTCATACAGGGCTGCCTGACGTTCGAGTGTAAGGCCAGGGTCTTCGATTTCCTCATAGCTCAGTTACGAAGTGAACTGAATATACAGTACGTACGAAATATCTAGATCATTATGAAAAATATTGAAGTGGAGAGGCCAAGTATCCTATCAGTGATATTTTGAAACATAATAGTACTATGTACTTTATACAAACTGGTCTCAATTCATGTCTGTGTTCAGAAACCAATTGTGTTCCTTCTCCTATGATGGAGGTGGACGGCATTGAAAACTGTCAAAATGACACTAGTGCTCCCCAGTAGAGGAAATCTCTTAAATCACACGTTAAAGAAGATATGCAGAAGCTGCTTGAAATAAAGAGGAGTCTTTGAGGCAAAGTAAATGATACTGATGCTCCCCCAGCAGAGGAAATCTCTTAAATCACACGTTAAAGAAGATATACAGAAGCTGCTTGAATTAAATAGGAGTCTGTTGAGGCAAAGGAAACGATACTGATGCTCCCCCAGTAGAGGAAATCTTGTAAATCACACGTTAAAGAAGATCTGCAGAAGCCGCTTGAGATTAAAGAGTCTGTTATGGCAAAGGAAATGATACTGATGCTCCCCCAGTAGAGGAAATCTCTTGTGAATTACACGTTAAAGAAGATCTGCAAGAGTCGCTTGAAATTAAAAAGGGGCCTTTTGAGGCATAGGAGACTGTTATCGAAAGAACCCAACCCCTGAAGCATAACATATTAATAAGCATAACGCGAACTGCGCACATGTGAGTTAGACTGAACGAGTCAGGCGAGACATTGGAAGATGGTGGGAGAACCAAAGTTCAATCAAAATGCCAATAAGACCCCGTGATACAGAACATACAGAAAAACAATTCTGTGATTCGTCGTCTCCCACCCTTTCAGCCAATAGCATTCCATAAACTATCTCACGTAGGTGTAAGCATTTGCGTTTTCCAAGACGCCAATACAGTGTACGCTATCGTACAGTATTTCACATGGTGCAATATTGTGAATGTACAGTGATCCCCCCATTATCGCGGGGGTTCGGTTCCGGGACCCGGCGCGAAACAGGAAAATCGCAGAGTAGGATCAGCCTATATGTACAAAGATATTTTAATTTATTTTTATGTTTACACCGTATAAACTGTATAAAGCCTCCCTGTACAGTTAACAAACCACCCTTTACTTCATAAATAACAGCAAGCAAGCGTAAATTTATATGACATACTCATGTACATAGGTATTTTACAATTATTTTTACGTTTACTGTATAAACCCTCCCTGCACTGTTAAAAAACCACCCTTTACTTTATAAATAACAGCATGCAACATAAATTTATATGTACGTGATAGGTAAACTTACCTTATCTGTTATGGTTAACATTTTCCTTTGCCGCTTAGGCTCACTACAGGGAAGCCTTAGAAGATGAAGGATGCTTGGGAGGCATTGCAAAGGTTAAAATATGCGAGTAAAAAAATCACAAGCAAAACATATTAATAATAATAAGCAAAACGTGAACGGCGTACACGAGTGAGGCGAGACAATGGAAGATGGTGGAAGCCTTTGTCCGAAACGCTGATAGCGGTATCGTATTTTACATGTTGCAATACTGTTAGTATTTATGTTTTTTACTATTTTTTACTGTTTTATTATTCTTAGGCTAAGAAATACGTTTTTTTATCAATAAAATCATGAAACTACTGGAAACATAAATATATATGCTAGCTCACGTAGCTGCGACCCCAATACATTGTACGCTATCGGACACAAGCAAAACGTTTAATAAGCACAACGTGAACGGCGCACACGTGAGTTAGACTGAACGAACCTTTGTCCGAAACGCTGATAGCGGTATCGTATTTTACATGTTGCAATACTGTTAGTATTTATGTTTTTTATTATTTTTTATTGTTTTATTATTCTTAGGCTAAGAAATACGTTATTTTATCAATAAAATCATGAAACTACTGGAAATCTAAATATATATTCTAGCTCACGTAGCTGCGACCCCAATACACTGTACGCTATCGGACACTATTTCGCATGATGCAATACTGTGAGTTATACAGTACGTACGTACAGTGTTCCCCCGGTTATTTGCGTTTCTTGGTTTGCGTTCTCACTGTATCGCGGTTTTTTTTTTATAAATTATTATTTTATTTTATGGGTATATGCAAAAATATTAAAATATTAAAAAAAAAAAATTCTCAGTATTTTCATTTTTTTATTGAAAAAAACATATTTCATTATCCAATTGATAACAAAAATTTATTTCCCAGCCTACGAATAATAAAACAGTAAAAAATAGTAAAAAACATAAATTTAGATAGATAGATAGATACGTTTATTGACCACCTCTTTTTAAAAGTATAATCTTTACAAAAGGAATATTTGGTCCAAATTACAATGAATAAATACAATAGATTATGTACAATCATCAAATAAGTAAATGAATTTTAAATTAATATACATTGTACTAATAACTGAATGATATACGTACGTACAGTATAACTCACAGTATTGCATCATGCGAAATAGTGTTCGATAGCGTACAATGTATTGGGGCCGCAGCTACGTGAGCTAGCATATATATTTATATTTCCAGTAGTTTCATGATTTTATTGATAAAAAAAAACGTATTTCTTAGCCTAAGAATAATAAAACAGTAAAATATAGTAAACAGTATTGCACCACGTAAAATACGATACCGGTATCAGTGTTTCTGAAAACGCAAAGGCTCTCACCTACGTGACCTAGTGAATATTAAAATTTTCATTATTTTATTGATAAAACAAGTATTTCCTAGCCTACGAATAGTAAAACAGTAAAAAATAGTAAAAAAACATAAATTTAGATATACGTACGTACAGAATAACTCACAGTATTACATCATGCGATATATGTAGTGTCTGATAGCTACGTGAGATAGCATATACATAAATATCGATATACGTACGTACGTACAGTATAATTTACAGTATTGCATCATGCGAAATAGTGTCCGATAGCTACGTGAGCTAGCATATATATTTATATTTCCGGTAAGTTCATGATTTTATTGATTAAAAAACGTATTTCTTAGCCAAAGAATAATAAAACAGTAAAAAATAGTAAACAGTATTGCACCACGTAAAATACGATACCGGTATCAGAGTTTTGGAAAACGCAAAGGCTCTCACCTACGTGACCTAGTGAATATTAAAATTTTCATTATTTTATTGATAAAACAAGTATTTCCTAGCCTAAGAATAATAAAACAGTAAAAAATAGTAAAAAACATAAATTTAGATATACGTACGTACAGTATAACTCACAGTATTGCATCATGCGATATATGTAGTGTCTGATAGCCACGTGAGCTAGCATATATATTTATATTTCCAGTAGCTCTCACCTACGTGAGATAGTTCATATTTTTTTAACAGTGCAGGGAGGGTTTATACAGTACGTAAACTTAAAAATAATTGTAAATGAGTATGTCATGTAATAACCACTTCATTCACCGTAATTTTATCTATCACTTTCATATAAATTTACGTTGCATGCTGTTATTTATGAAGTAAAGGGTGGTTTGTTAATAGTACAGGGAGGGTTTATACAGTGTAAACGTAAAAATATATTAAAATATCTATGTACATATAGGCTGATCCTACTCCGCGGATTTCCTGGTTCGCGCCGGGTCCCGGAACCGAACTACCGCGGTATGGGGGAACACTGTATATCTAAATTTATATTTTTTACTATTTTTTACTGTTTTATTATTCGTAGGCTGGGAAATAAATTTTTTCTATCAATTAGATAAGGAAATATGTTTTTTTCAATAAAAAAATGAAAATACTGAGAATTTTTATTTATTTAATATTTTAATATTTTTGCATATACCCAAAAAATAGAATAATGATTTGCCAAAAAAAAAAAGTGGTACAGTGAAAACATGAACCAAGAAACGCGATCCAGCGGGGGATCACTGTATATGTTTAAATTTGTTTTCTACTATTTTTTACTGTTTTATTGCTCTTAGGCTAGGAAATACTTATTGCATCAATAAAATAATGAAAATTTCAATAAGTACTAGCACACGTAGGTGAGACCCTTTTCGTTTTCCGAAACACTGATACCGGTATCTTATTTTACAAAGTGTAATACTGTGATAATTTATTTTTTTACCGTTTTATTATTCTTAGGCTAAGAAATACATATTCTATATCAATAAAATAATGAAAATTTTTGTTGTCAATAAAATAATGAAAATACTGGAAAATTTTTATTTCTTAAAATTTTAATATTTTCGCATATACCCAGAAAAAAAAATATCACCAAAAAAAAACGCGATACAGTGAATCCGCGATAGGTGGACAGCGATATAGCGAGGGATCACTGTGTGTGTATATATATATATATATATATATATATATATATATATATATATATATATATATATATATATATATATATATATATATATATATATATATATATATATATATATATATATATATACACCTTGTTCCTTTTATACGCGATTTTTTTATATGCAAAATTGCAATAACACCCCCCAAAAATAATAATAAAAAATTCGGAATTCGCGAATAACGCCCCCCCCCCCAATTTATGTATTTATTTATTTATTTTTATTGTGACAACAGGATGGACCAAAAATGATAAAATAAAACAGCCTTTATCAGGCTGTAAAGAGAAACAGATGGAGAGTATAATGACCTGTCAGATGTGAAGGGATTATGAAAGATGTGTAATGAATATCCAGCTCTCTGCTGGGTTTTAATATACCTTTGCATTACTCTCATGATTTCTATTCCAAAAATTCTCCTTAGATATTATTATAATTATTATTATTATTATTATTATTATTATTATTATTATTATTATTATTATTATTATTATTATTATTTTTAACAATAATTTTCCTTTGATGATGATTGTGGAGATTATTATTATTATTATTATTATTATTATTATTATTATTATTAATATCATTATTATTACGAATTTGTAATTAAACCATTATTTTTACAATAAATAATGTAGTTTTGGTTGAATGAACAAGAGTTAATTAAAGATCTCTCTCTCTCTCTCTCTCTCTCTCTCTCTCTCTCTCTCTCTCTCTCTCTCTCTCTCTCTCTCTCTCTCTCTCTCTTTCATTTCACTTACATTATAATAGAATAATAGTTTATGTTAAAAGGAGAATAGTCTTACAAACGAACGCATACATTAGTTACTTTAAAAGCTGAATGAGTCGTTTTGGGCAGCAAATGATAAATATAATAATGCACTTTTAATAAAAGACGTTAAATGAGTT